>JBBDGP010005505.1:0-122806 GCA_037952835.1 Lithobates septentrionalis
AAAAATAATAATAAAAATAAAGAACTACTGACACTTTCCACTGCCCTACTGACACCATCCTGCACATACTACCCACCGCTGTACACTCCACACTCCTCACCTGCACATTATACCCACTTACATACACTCTGCACTCATCTCCTGCACATACTATCCACCTCCATACACTCCACACTCCTCTCCTACACATACTTCTCACTGTCGTACACTCCGCAAAGTACATTCCCTATTTAACATTACTGCATTCTGCACTATGTAAGTCGTCTCAGACTATTAAACCACACCCCCTTTAAGCCACGCCCAATATGTAGAGCAATTTAAGCCATGCCCACATTTTGCCATGGGGGGTGCCACCTCTGCGAAATGAGCTTGCCACCTCCCTGAAATTCGTTTTTGCAGGTTGGGATGTCTGGTATGGGGCATGCATGGAGTGTGCTGTAGGGTATAGGAGAGTGTATGGGGCATGCATGGAGTGCGCTATGGAGTATAGGAGAGTGAATGGGGCATGCATGGAGTGCGCTATAGAGTATAGGAGAGTGTATGGGGCATGCATGGAGTGTGCTATAGAGTATAGGAGAGTGTATGGGGCATGCATATAGTGCGCTATAGAGTATAGGAGAGTGTATGAGGATGCATGGAGTGTGCTATGGAGTATAGGAGAGTGTATGGGGCATGCATGGAGTGCACTATGGGGTATAGGAGAGTGTATGGGGCATGCATGGAGTGCGCTATGGAGTATAGGAGAGTTTATGGGGCATGCATGGAGTGCCCTATAGAGTATAGGAGAGTGAATGGGGGATGCATGGAGTGCGCTATAGAGTATAGTAGAGTGTATGGGGTATGCATAGAGTGCGCTATGGAGTATAGGAGAGTGTATGGGGCATGCATGGAGTGTGCTATAGAGTATAGGAGAGTGTATGGGGCATGCATAGAGTGCGCTATCGAGTATAGGAGAGTGTATGAGGATGCATGGAGTGTGCTATGGAGTATAGGAGAGTGTATGGGGCATGCATGGAGTGCACTATGGGGTATAGGAGAGTGTATGGGGCATGCATGGAGTGCGCTATGGAGTATAGGAGAGTTTATGGGCATGCATGGAGTGCCCTATAGAGTATAGGAGAGTGAATGGGGGATGCATGGAGTGCGCTATAGAGTATAGTAGAGTGTATGGGGTATGCATAGAGTGCGCTATGGAGTATAGGAGAGTGTATGGGGCATGCATGGAGTGTGCTATAGAGTATAGGAGAGTGTATGGGGCATGCATAGAGTGCGCTTTCGAGTATAGGAGAGTGTATGAGGATGCATGGAGTGTGCTATGGAGTATAGGAGAGTGTATGGGGCATACATGGAGTGCGCTATGGAGTATAGGAGAGTTAATGGGGCATGCATGGAGTGCGCTATGGAGTATAGGAGAGTTAATGGGGCATGCATGGAGTGCGCTATGGGGTAAGGAGAGTGTATGGGGATGCATGGAGTGTGCTATGGGGTATAGGAGAGTGTATGGGTCATGCATGGAGTGTGCAATGGGGTATAGGAGAGTGTATGGGGCATGCATGGAGTGCTCCATAGAGTATAGGAGAGTGTATGGGGCATGCATGGAGTGCACTATGGGGTATAGGAGAGTGTATGGGGCATGCATGGAGTGCGCTATGGAGTATAGGAGAGTGTATGGGGCATGCATTGAGTGCCCTATAGAGTATAGGAGAGTGAATGGGGCATGCATGGAGTGCGCTATAGAGTATAGGAGAGTGTATGGGGCATGCATGGAGTGTGCTATCGGGTACAGGAGAGTGTATGAGGATGCATGGAGTGCGCTATGGGGTATAGGAGAGTGTATGGGGATGCATGGAGTGTGCTATGGGGTATAGGAGAGTGTATGGGTCATGCATGGAGTGTGCAATGGGGTATAGGAGAGTGTATGGGGCATGCATGGAGTGCTCCATAGAGTATAGGAGAGTGTATGGGGCATGCATGGAGTGCACTATGGGGTATAGGAGAGTGTATGGGGCATGCATGGAGTGCGCTATGGAGTATAGGAGAGTGTATGGGGCATGCATTGAGTGCCCTATAGAGTATAGGAGAGTGAATGGGGCATGCATGGAGTGCGCTATAGAGTATAGGAGAGTGTATGGGGCATGCATGGAGTGTGCTATCGGGTACAGGAGAGTGTATGAGGATGCATGGAGTGCGCTATGGGGTATAGGAGAGTGTATGGGGCATGTATGGAGTTTGTTAATGCAGGGCCGGACTGGCCTACCGGGATACCAAGAATTTTCCCGGTAGGCCGCCTGCCCTCAGTGCCCTGGGGCCGCTTTTGGCTCGGAGCTTGCCTTTCAGTAAAATGAATAGCATCGGTGGCCGCCGCACTTTCCGATGCAAAACCTCCACCTCTTTTGATCCGACCAGCGCTGCCCACTGAACTGCAGGCTGCGGAGTGATATACCTGGGAGCAGGAGAACGCCGTGGTGCTTGATTTTACATCCGGTCCATGCGGCGCCAGCACCGCCCACTAGTCTGCTGCCGAGTCACAAGTGATATTTGTGAAGGCAGCAGGAGAATAGGAGAAGCTAACGGCCGTGGTGGAGAAGAATTAAGGTTCAATCTGGTGTCTGTCTGTCTCTCTCTCTCTCGCTCTCCTTTTTTTTTTTTGCAGGAAAAAATAAATAAATTTGCATTTATTAACATAAAGTCAACTTATTTGTTCTAATGTAAATAATAATAAAAAGTGAACTGATTTGCAGGTTAAAAAAAATGTGGATTTATTATTTTTTTTGCCTGCAGAGCATTGCACCTGGTTGTATTTCCCCTGGCTGGGGAAATACCACCACGTTTTACATTGTACGTCCCCATGGCCAGACTGGCCTACCAGGATACCGGGAAACTTCCAGGTAGGTCGTCTGCCCTGGGGCCGCTTTGAGTTGTGGCTAACTGCAGCGCTCCCTTCACTCCCTGTCCTCTTATGTCGTTATGTGTCACACACAGCGGGCATCTCCCACTGTGTGTCACGGAGCTGGGTATGTGTGTGTTCGACGGCGCTGTAACAAGGTCCCACCCCTCTAGACCGTCTCAGGTCATAGATGGAACACTGATTGAATAAGTGTTCTGCCTATCACACAAGCCGGTCTAGGGGGGCGGGACCTTGTTACAGTGCCGCCGATTATAGACCCAACTCCGTGACACACATTCAATGGTAACTATGTATTGATGGGTAGTGAGGCTGCATTTGATGCACATTGAGGCTGCAATGATGGGCACAGTGAGGCTGCATTCATGGGCACAGTAAAGCTGCATTTCATGGATAGTGAGGCTGCATTCATGGGCACAGTGAAGCTGCATTCATGGGCACAGTGAAGCTGCATTCATGGGCACAGTGAAGCTGCATTCATGGGCACAGAAAAGCTGCATTCACGGGCACAGTGAGGCTGCATTCACAGGCACAGTAAAGCTGCATTTGATGGACAGTGAGGCTGCATTCATGGGCACAGTTAGGTTGCATTCCTGGGCACAGTGAAGCTGCATTCATGGGCACAATGAGGCTGCATCAAGGGCACAGTAAAGCTGCATTCACGGGCACAGTGAGGCTGCATTCACGGGCACAGTGAGGCTGCATTCACAGCCACAGTAAAGCTGCATTTGATGGACAGTGATCCTGCATTAATGGGCACAGTGAAGCTGCATTTGTGGGCACAGTAAAGCTACATTTGATGGACAGTGAGGCTGCATTCATGGGCACAGTGAGGCTGCATTCATGGGCACAGTGAGGCTGCATTCACGGGGCACAGTGAGGCTGCTTTCATGGGGCACAGTGAGGCTGCTTTCATGGGGCACAGTGAAGCTGCATTCACGGGGCACAGTGAGGCTGCATTCACGGGGCACAGTGAGGCTGCATTCACGGGGCGCAGTGAAGCTGCATTCACAGGCACAGTAAAGCTGCACTCATGGGTACAGTAAAGCTGCATTTGATGGACACAGTGAGGCTGCATTTGATGGACACAGTGAGGCTGCATTTGATGGACACAGTGAGGCTGCATTTGATAGACACAGTGAGGCTGCATTCATGGGCTCAGTGAGGCTGCATTCATGGTCAGTGAAGCTGCATTGATGGGCACCGTAAAGCTGCATTTGATGGGCACTGATGAGGTTGCATTGATCTCTTGTACCATGTCTGCAGTCTCTGACCATCTCTTTTATCATGTCTTCAGTCTCTGACCATCTCTTGTATCATGTCTGCAGTCTCTGACCATCTCTTGTATCATGTCTGCAGTCTCTGACCATCCCTTGTATTATGTCTGCATTCTCTGACCATCTTTAGTATGATGTCCTCAGCCTCTAACCATCTCCTGTATCATGTCTACAACCTCAATCCATCTCTTGTCTAATATCATGTCTGCAGTCTCTGATGGGGGAGTCTAGAGAGGAGTCAAGAGTGGGAGTACCGTCGGGATGGGGGTCATGGGAGAAGTCAGATGTGTGTGGACTGTGGAGAGGAGACTATAGGATAAAACCAGAGCTGGAGCTGGTTGACTGAGCCCTGCACGGTGCACCTGAGAGGAGGAGGTCAGTGACAGCACCGCCAGGCCACTCTGAGTGGGGGGGGGGGGTCACTGATGTAAGGGGGGAGTGAATACAATAATGTAAGGGGGCACTGATATAAAGGTTTTCCCCTTATATCAATAACCCACCCCCCATACCTTAGTGTATTCTTTCTGTGGAAGGTGGTCTCTGGTGAACAGATTCTCCCCCCCCCCCCCCACGTTACCATACTTCCTGGGGTCCCCCTTGATGATTGACCACTTTTAACTGGAATTTGCTTATATATAAATATATAAAACCCTATGTGCTTTAATATCTGTCTTTTCTATATACAATACACTCTTCAAATGTGCTTGGTTAAAGTGCATGGTTTTCCCTTTCATGAACAAGAAAAAAATAATGACTTTAGGCTATGGGGCTGATACAACATTTTTTCCAGGGCTGTTTTTTACTCCCAGGCGGCCCTAGTGTTATGGTGTACAGGAGAGTGTATGAGGAAGAATGGAGTGTGGGAGAGTTAATGGGGCATGCATTGAGTGCGCTATGGGGTATAGAGAGGTAATGGGGCATGCATGGCGTGTGCTATGGAGTATAGGCGAGTTAATGGGGCATGCATGGAGTGCACTATGGAGTATAGGAGAGTGTATGAGGCGTGCATGGAGTGTGCTATAGAGTATAGGAGAGTGTATGGGGCATGCATGGAGCGCTATGGGGTAAGGAGAGTGTATGGGGAAGCATGGAGTGTGCTATGATGTATATGAGAGTGTATGGGGCATGCATGGAGTGTGCTATGGAGTATAGGAGGTGTATGAGGATGCATGGAGTGCGCTATGGAGTATAGGAAAGTGTATGAGGATGCATGGAGTGCGCTATGGATTATTTGAGATTGTATGAGGATGCATGGAGTGCGCTATGGAGTATAGGAGAGTGTTTGGGGCATGCATGGAGTGTGCTATGGTGTATAGGAGAGTGCATGAGGATGCATGGAGTGTGCTATGGAGTATAGGAGAGTGTATGGGGCATGCATGGAGTACTCCATAGAGTATAGGAGAGTGTATGGGGCATGCATGGAGTGCACTGTGGGGTATTGGAGAGTGTATGGGGCATGCATGGAGTGCACTATGGGGTATTGGAGAGTGTATGGGGCATGCATGGAGTGCGCTATGGAGTATAGGAGAGTGTATGGGGCATGCATGGAGTGCCCTATAGAGTATAGGAGAGTGAATGGGGCATGCATGGAGTGCGCTATAGACTAGAGTATAGGAGAGTGAATGGGGCATGCATGGAGTGTGCTATAGAGTATAGGAGAGTGTATGGGGCATGCATAGAGTGCGCTATCGAGTATAGGAGAGTGTATGAGCCATGCATGGAGTGTGCTATCGGGTACAGGAGAGTGTATGAGGATGCATGGAGTGCGCTATGGGGTATAGGAGAGTGTATGGGGCATGTATGGAGTTTGTTATGCAGGGCCGGACTGGCCTACCGGGATACCAAGAATTTTTCCGGTAGGCCGCCTGCCCTCAGTGCCCTGGGGCCGCTTTTGGCTCAGGCCTTGCCTTTCAGTAAAATGAATAGCATCGGTGGCCGCCGCACTTTCCGATGCAAAACCTCCACCTCTTTTGATCCGACCAGCGCTGCCCACTGAACTGCAGGCTGCGAAGTGATATACCTGGGAGCAGGAGAACGCCGTGGTGCTTGATTTTACATCCGGTCCATGCGGCGCCAGCACCGCCCACTAGTCTGCTGCCGAGTCACGAGTGATATTTGTGAAGGCAGCAGGAGAATAGGAGAAGCTAACGGCCGTGGAGGAGAAGAATTAAGGTGCAATCTGGTGTCTGTCTGTCTCTCTCTCTCTCGCTCTCCTTTTTTTTCTGCAGGAAAAAATAAATAAATTTGCATTTATCAACCTAAAGTCAACTTATTTGTTCTAATAATGTAAATAATAATAAAAAGTGAACTGATTTGCAGGTTAAAAAAAATGTGGATTTATTATTTTTTTTGCCTGCAGAGCATTGCACCTGGTTGTATTTCCCCTGGCTCGGGAAATACCACCACGTTTTACATTGTACGTCCCCATGGCCAGACTGGCCTACCAGGATACCGGGAAACTTCCAGGTAGGTCGTCTGCCCTGGGGCCGCTTTGAGTTGTGGCTAACTGCAGCGCTCCCTTCACTCCCTGTCCTCTTATGTCGTTATGTGTCACACACAGCGGGCATCTCCCACTGTGTGTCACGGAGTTGGGTATGTGTGTGTTCGACGGCGCTGTAACAAGGTCCCACCCCTCTAGACCGTCTCAGGTCATAGATGGAACACTGATTGAATAAGTGTTCTGCCTATCACACAAGCCGGTCTAGGGGGGCGGGACCTTGTTACAGTGCCCAACTCCGTGACACACATGCAATGGTAACTATGTATTGATGGGCAGTGAGGCTGCATTTGATGCACATTGAGGCTGCAATGATGGGCACAGTGAGGCTGCATTTGATGCACATTGAGGCTGCATTCATGGGCACAGTAAAGCTGCATTTCATAGATAGTGAGGCTGCATTCATGGGCACAGTGAAGCTGCATTCATGGGCACAGTGAAGCTGCATTCACGGGCACAGTAAAGCTGCATTCACGGGCACAGTGAGGCTGCATTCACAGGCACAGTAAAGCTGCATTTGATGGACAGTGAGGTTGCATTCCTGGGCACAGTGAGGTTGCATTCCTGGGCACAGTGAAGCTGCTTTCATGGGCTCAATGAGGCTGCATTCAAGGGCACAGTAAAGCTGCATTCATGGGCACAGTGAGGCTGCATTCACGGGCACAGTGAGGCTGCATTCACAGACATCAGTAAAGCTGCATTTGATGGACAGTGATCCTGCATTAATGGGCACAGTGAAGCTGCATTTGTGGGCACAGTAAAGCTACATTTGATGGACAGTGAGGCTGCATTCATGGGCACAGTGAGGCTGCATTCATGGGCACAGTGAGGCTGCATTCACGGGGCACAGTGAGGCTGCTTTCATGGGGCACAGTGAGGCTGCATTCACGGGCACAGTGAGGCTGCATTCACAGGCACAGTAAAGCTGCATTTGATGGACAGTGATCCTGCATTAATGGGCACAGTGAAGCTGCATTTGTGGGCACAGTAAAGCTACATTTGATGGACAGTGAGGCTGCATTCATGGGCACAGTGAGGCTGCATTCACGGGGCACAGTGAGGCTGCTTTCACGGGGCACAGTGAGGCTGCTTTCACGGGGCACAGTGAGGCTGCATTCACGGGGCACAGTGAGGCTGCATTCATGGGGCACAGTGAGGCTGCATTCACGGGGCACAGTGAGGCTGCATTCACGGGGCACAGTGAGGCTGCATTCACGGGGCACAGTGAAGCTGCATTCACAGGCACAGTAAAGCTGCACTCATGGGTACAGTAAAGCTGCATTTGATGGACACAGTGAGGCTGCATTTGATGGACACAGTGAGGCTGCATTTGATGGACACAGTGAGGCTGCATTTGATGGACACAGTGAGGCTGCATTCATGGGCACAGTGAGGCTGCATTCATGGTCAGTGAAGCTGCATTGATGGGCACCGTAAAGCTGCATTTGATGGGAACTGATGAGGTTGCATTGATCTCTTGTACCATGTCTGCAGTCTCTGACCATCTCTTGTACCATGTCTGCAGTCTCTGACCATCTCTTTTATCATGTCTTCAGTCTCTGACCATCTCCTGTATCATGTCTGCATTCTCTGACCATCTTTAGTATGATGTCCTCAGCCTCTAACCATCTCCTGTATCATGTCTACAACCTCAATCCATCTCTTGTCTAATATCATGTCTGCAGTCTCTGAGGGGGGAGTCTAGAGAGGAGTCAAGAGTGGGAGTACCGTCGGGATGGGGGTCATGGGAGAAGTCAGATGTGTGTGGACTGTGGAGAGGAGACTATAGGATAAAACCAGAGCTGGAGCCGGCTGACTGAGCCCTGCACGGTGTACCTGAGAGGAGGTCAGTGACAGCACCGCCAGGCCACTCTGAGTGGGGGGGGGGTCACTGATGTAAGGGGGGAGTGAATACAATAATGTAAGGGGGCACTGATATAAAGGTTTTCCCCTTATATCAATAACCCACCCCCCATACCTTAGTGTATTCTTTCTGTGGAAGGTGGTCTCTGGTGAACAGATTCTCCCCCCCCCCCCACGTTACCATACTTCCTGGGGTCCCCCTTGATGATTGACCACTTTTAACTGGAATTTGCTTATATATAAAGCCCTATGTGCTTTAATATCTGTCTTTTCTATATACAATACACTCTTCAAATGTGCTTGGTTAAAGTGCATGGTTTTCCCTTTCATGAACAAGAAAAAAATAATGACTTTAGGCTATGGGGCTGATACGACATTTTTTCCAGGGCTGTTTTTTACTCCCAGGCGGCCCTAGTGTTATGGTGTACAGGAGAGTGTATGAGGAAGAATGGAGTGTGGGAGAGTTAATGGGGCATGCATGGAGTGCGCTATGGGGTATAGAGAGGTAATGGGGCATGCATGGAGTGTGCTATGGAGTATAGGCGAGTTAATGGGGCATGCATGGAGTGCACTATGGAGTATAGGAGAGTGTATGAGGCGTGCATGGAGTGTGCTATAGAGTATAGGAGAGTGTATGGGGCATGCATGGAGCGCTATGGAGTATAGGAGAGTGTATGGGGCATGCATGGAGTACGCTATGGGGTAAGGAGAGTGTATGGGGAAGCATGGAGTGTGCTATGATGTATATGAGAGTGTATGGGGCATGCATGGAGTATAGGAGAGTGTATGAGGATGCATGGAGTGCGCTATGGAGTATAGGAAAGTGTATGAGGATGCATGGAGTGCGCTATGGATTATTTGAGATTGTATGAGGATGCATGGAGTGCGCTATGGAGTATAGGAGAGTGTTTGGGGCATGCATGGAGTGTGCTATGGTGTATAGGAGAGTGTATGCGGATGCATGGAGTGTGCTATAGACTAGAGTATAGGAGAGTGAATGGGGCATGCATGGAGTGTGCTATAGAGTATAGGAGAGTGTATGGGGCATGCATAGAGTGCACTGTGGGGTATTGGAGAGTGTATGGGGCATGCATGGAGTGCACTATGGGGTATTGGAGAGTGTATGGGGCATGCATGGAGTGCGCTATGGAGTATAGGAGAGTGTATGGGGCATGCATGGAGTGCCCTATAGAGTATAGGAGAGTGAATGGGGCATGCATGGAGTGCGCTATAGACTAGAGTATAGGAGAGTGAATGGGGCATGCATGGAGTGTGCTATAGAGTATAGGAGAGTGTATGGGGCATGCATAGAGTGCGCTATCGAGTATAGGAGAGTGTATGAGCCATGCATGGAGTGTGCTATCGGGTACAGGAGAGTGTATGAGGATGCATGGAGTGCGCTACGGGGTATAGGAGAGTGTATGGGGCATGTATGGAGTTTGTTATGCAGGGCCGGACTGGCCTACCGGGATACCAAGAATTTTCCCGGTAGGCCGCCTGCCCTCAGTGCCCTGGGGCCGCTTTTGGCTCAGGCCTTGCCTTTCAGTAAAATGAATAGCATCGGTGGCCGCCGCACTTTCCGATGCAAAACCTCCACCTCTTTTGATCCGACCAGCGCTGCCCACTGAACTGCAGGCTGCGAAGTGATATATCTGGGAGCAGGAGAACGCCGTGGTGCTTGATTTTACATCCGGTCCATGTGGCGCCAGCACCGCCCACTAGTCTGCTGCCGAGTCACGAGTGATATTTGTGAAGGCAGCAGGAGAATAGGAGAAGCTAACGGCCGTGGAGGAGAAGAATTAAGGTGCAATCTGGTGTCTGTCTGTCTCTCTCTCTCTCGCTCTCCTTTTTTTTTGCAGGAAAAAATAAATAAATTTGCATTTATCAACCTAAAGTCAACTTATTTGTTCTAATAATGTAAATAATAATAAAAAGTGAACTGATTTGCAGGTTAAAAAAAATGTGGATTTATTATTTTTTTTGCCTGCAGAGCATTGCACCTGGTTGTATTTCCCCTGGCTGGGGAAATACCACCACGTTTTACATTGTACGTCCCCATGGCCAGACTGGCCTACCAGGATACCGGGAAACTTCCAGGTAGGTCGTCTGCCCTGGGGCCGCTTTGAGTTGTGGCTAACTGCAGCGCTCCCTTCACTCCCTGTTCTCTTATGTCGTTATGTGTCACACACAGCGGGCATCTCCCACTGTGTGTCACGGAGTTGGGTATGTGTGTGTTCGACGGCGCTGTAACAAGGTCCCACCCCTCTAGACCGTCTCAGGTCATAGATGGAACACTGATTGAATAAGTGTTCTGCCTATCACACAAGCCGGTCTAGGGGGGCGGGACCTTGTTACAGTGCCCAACTCCGTGACACACATGCAATGGTAACTATGTATTGATGGGCAGTGAGGCTGCATTTGATGCACATTGAGGCTGCAATGATGGGCACAGTGAGGCTGCATTTGATGCACATTGAGGCTGCATTCATGGGCACAGTAAAGCTGCATTTCATGGATAGTGAGGCTGCATTCATGGGCACAGTGAAGCTGCATTCATGGGCACAGTGAAGCTGCATTCATGGGCACAGTAAAGCTGCAATCACGGGCACAGTGAGGCTGCATTCACAGGCACAGTAAAGCTGCATTTGATGGACAGTGAGGTTGCATTCCTGGGCACAGTGAGGTTGCATTCCTGGGCACAGTGAAGCTGCTTTCATGGGCTCAATGAGGCTGCATTCAAGGGCACAGTAAAGCTGCATTCATGGGCACAGTGAGGCTGCATTCACGGGCACAGTGAGGCTGCATTCACAGGCACAGTAAAGCTGCATTTGATGGACAGTGATCCTGCATTAATGGGCACAGTGAGGCTGCATTTGTGGGCACAGTAAAGCTACATTTGATGGACAGTGAGGCTGCATTCATGGGCACAGTGAGGCTGCATTCATGGGCACAGTGAGGCTGCATTCACGGGGCACAGTGAGGCTGCTTTCATGGGGCACAGTGAGGCTGCATTCACGGGCACAGTGAGGCTGCATTCACAGGCACAGTAAAGCTGCATTTGATGGACAGTGATCCTGCATTAATGGGCACAGTGAAGCTGCATTTGTGGGCACAGTAAAGCTACATTTGATGGACAGTGAGGCTGCATTCATGGGCACAGTGAGGCTGCATTCACGGGGCACAGTGAGGCTGCTTTCATGGGGCACAGTGAGGCTGCATTCATGGGGCACAGTGAGGCTGCATTCACGGGGCACAGTGAGGCTGCATTCACGGGGCACAGTGAGGCTGCATTCACGGGGCACAGTGAAGCTGCATTCACAGGCACAGTAAAGCTGCACTCATGGGTACAGTAAAGCTGCATTTGATGGACACAGTGAGGCTACATTTGATGGACACAGTGAGGCTGCATTTGATGGACACAGTGAGGCTGCATTTGATGGACACAGTGAGGCTGCATTCATGGGCACAGTGAGGCTGCATTGATGGGCACCGTAAAGCTGCATTTGATGGGCACTGATGAGGTTGCATTGATCTCTTGTACCATGTCTGCAGTCTCTGACCATCTCTTGTACCATGTCTGCAGTCTCTGACCATCTCTTTTATCATGTCTTCAGTCTCTGACCATCTCCTGTATCATGTCTGCAGTCTCTGACCATCTCCTGTATCATGTCTGCAGTCTCTGACCATCCCTTGTATTATGTCTGCATTCTCTGACCATCTTTAGTATGATGTCCTCAGCCTCTAACCATCTCCTGTATCATGTCTACAACCTCAATCCATCTCTTGTCTAATATCATGTCTGCAGTCTCTGAGGGGGGAGTCTAGAGAGGAGTCAAGAGTGGGAGTACCGTCGGGATGGGGGTCATGGGAGAAGTCAGATGTGTGTGGACTGTGGAGAGGAGACTATAGGATAAAACCAGAGCTGGAGCCGGCTGACTGAGCCCTGCACGGTGTACCTGAGAGGAGGTCAGTGACAGCACCGCCAGGCCACTCTGAGTGGGGGGGTCACTGATGTAAGGGGGGAGTGAATACAATAATGTAAGGGGGCACTGATATAAAGGTTTCCCCCTTATATCAATAACCCACCCCCAGTGCTGGGACAAGGTCATTTGGTGCCCAGGGCGGAGATGGCAAACTGCGCCCCCCCCCCCCCCCGACCCCGGTTTTTCACAGATTTTCCCCGATGTGCACCTGCGGCGGCGCGCGGGGAGGAATTAAATAGGAGGACAAAAACTTTTATCTTAGATGTTTACACTTATACCCCTTTCACATTGGGGCACTTTGCAGGCGCTACTGCGCTAAAAACAGCACCTGCAAAACGCCCTGAAAGAGCCGCTACTGTGTCTCCAATGTGAAAGCCCCGAGAACTTTCACACTGGAGCGGTGCGCTGGCAGGACGGTAAAAAAAGTCCTGCTAGCAGCATCTTTGGAGTGAAGGAGTGGTGTGTAATGATGGTAAAGCAGCGCTAAAAATAGCTCAGTTTTACCACCGATGCCGCCCCTGCCCCAGTGTGAAAGGGGGCTTAAGGTTTTTAATGTAGAGCCTGGTGCAACTAATGCACAAAGGGCTTAATTAACTGTGACTGGTCACAAATGCATCAGTGAACAATGGCAATACATTAACCCCCCCCCCCCCCCATGCTGCATATTACAGAAATTAAAACTAGCATTGCTAATTAACCTCCCCTCAGCCTCCCCCCCTCCCCCATTCATGTATTATTCTGCTGCAGATTAATAAATGAACTGTCTGAATACGATTGGGGGAGGGGGGGAGGCTGAGGGGATGTTAATTACCAATGCTACCTATTTTTTAATTTCTGTAATATGCAGCATGGGGGGGGGGGTAATGTATTGCCATTGGTCACTGATGCATCAGTGACCAGTGGCAGTACATTAACCCCCCCCCCCCCCCTCCCATGCTGCATATTACAGAAATTAAAAAATAGGTAGCATTGGTAATTAACCTCTCCTCAGCCTCCTCCCCTCCCCTCATCGGATTCAGACACTTTATTTTAATATCTGCAGATGGCATTGCATTTGTTATTATCTGTTTAGTGCTTACTTTTGTGTCTTGTCTTGTGTCCGTTGTGTGATATACACACTTTGTTGCAGAGGCGTAACTATAACCTTCAGGGCCCCAGTGCAAGAAACCATGAAGGGCCCCTGACCCGCACTATGATGGGGGAGGGGGGGGGGGTATTGTGAAAGAATGAGGGGCAGTATGACGGGGTATTTTGACAGGAGGGGGCAGTGTGACCAAAGAAGGGTATATGGAAAGTGTGACCAGAGGGGGGAGTGTGATAAGAGGGGGCACTGTGAAAGAAGGGGGGCAGTGTGACAAGAAGGGGCAGTGTGACAGGAGGGGGCAGTATGACAGGGGGATATTGTGACAAGAGGGGGGCAGTGTGACAGGAAAAGGATACCTGGGAAGTATTACAAGAGGGGGGCAGTGTAATGAGGGAGCACTGTGAAAGGAGGGGGACTGTTTAACAAGAGGGGGGTAGATATGACAGAAGGGGGACAGTGTGTGGGGGGCACAGTGTGAGAGGGGACAGTGTGAGAGGGGACAGTGTGAGAGGGGACAGTGTGAGAGAGGGGACAGTGTGTGGGGGGACAGTGTGTGGGGGGACAGTGTGTGGGGGGACAGTGTGTGGGGGGACAGTGTGAGAGAGGACAGTGTGAGAGGGGACAGTGTGAGAGGGGACAGTGTGAGAGCGGACAGTGTGAGAGCGGACAGTGTGTGGGGGGGGGGCAGTGTGTGGGGGGACAGTGTGAGAGGGGGCAGTGTGAGAGGGGACAGTGTGTGGGGGGACAGTGTGAGAGGGGACAGTGTGTGCCCCCCACACACTGTGTGTGAGAGGGGACAGTGTGTGGGGGGACAGTGTGAGAGGGGACAGTGTGTGGGGGGACAGTGTGAGAGGGGACAGTGTGAGAGGGGACAGTGTGTGGGGGGACAGTGTGTGGGGGGACAGTGTGAGAGGGGACAGTGTGAGAGGGGACAGTGTGTGGGGGGACAGTGTGAGAGGGGACAGTGTGTGGGGGGACAGTGTGTGGGGGGACAGTGTGAGAGGGGACAGTGTGAGAGGGGACAGTGTGTGGGGGGACAGTGTGTGGGGGGACAGTGTGAGAGGGGACAGTGTGAGAGGGGACAGTGTGAGAGGGGACAGTGTGTGGGGGGACAGTGTGTGGGGGGACAGTGTGAGAGGGGACAGTGTGAGAGGGGACAGTGTGTGGGGGGACAGTGTGTGGGGGGACAGTGTGAGAGGGGACAGTGTGTGGGGGGACAGTGTGAGAGGGGACAGTGTGAGAGGGGACAGTGTGTGGGGGGACAGTGTGTGGGGGGACAGTGTGAGAGGGGACAGTGTGTGGGGGGACAGTGTGTGGGGGGACAGTGTGAGAGGGGACAGTGTGTGGGGGGACAGTGTGAGAGGGGGCAGTGTGTGGGGGGACAGTGTGAGAGGGGACAGTGTGTGGGGGGACAGTGTGTGGGGGGACAGTGTGTGGGGGGACAGTGTGAGAGGGGACAGTGTGAGAGGGGGCAGTGTGTGGGGGGACAGTGTGAGAGGGGACAGTGTGTGGGGGGACAGTGTGAGAGGGGACAGTGTGAGAGGGGACAGTGTGTGGGGGGACAGTGTGAGAGGGGACAGTGTGTGGGGGGACAGTGTGAGAGGGGACAGTGTGTGGGGGGACAGTGTGAGAGGGGACAGTGTGTGGGGGGACAGTGTGAGAGGGGACAGTGTGAGAGGGGACAGTGTGTGGGGGGACAGTGTGTGGGGGGACAGTGTGAGAGGGGACAGTGTGAGAGGGGACAGTGTGAGAGGGGACAGTGTGAGAGGGGACAGTGTGTGGGGGGACAGTGTGAGGGGGGACAGTGTGTGGGGGGACAGTGTGTGGGGGGACAGTGTGAGAGGGGACAGTGTGTGAGGGGACAGTGTGAGAGGGGACAGTGTGAGAGGGGACAGTGTGTGGGGGGACAGTGTGTGGGGGGACAGTGTGAGAGGGGACAGTGTGAGAGGGGACAGTGTGTGGGGGGACAGTGTGAGAGGGGACAGTGTGTGGGGGGACAGTGTGAGAGGGGACAGTGTGAGAGGGGACAGTGTGAGAGGGGAGAGGTGGGTGGCCAGTGTTGTGCTTTACTTACATGAGAAGCAGCATGCTTCCTTGTCATGTCTGCACTCTGCAGGATGTCCCTCCAGGCAGCACACAGTTCACTTCCCGAATATCATTGTATCCAATGGAGAGGGGAGGGGCCTCTGACCTGAGCGTGTATTAGCAAGACTCAGAGTGTACAAGCAGAGGGAGAAACTTGTGCACTCAATCTGCTGGTCAGAGGCCCCTCCCCTCTCCATTGTACTCACTGATATTCGGGAAGTGAACTGTGTGCTGCCTGGAGGGACATCCCGCAGAGCGCAGACATCACATAGCTGCCGATCGCCCCCTTACGCCCCCCTCTCCTGTATAGTTAGATGCCAGCCAGGGGAGGTGCGGCGTCTTGGGGCCCCCCCACACTGGCAGAATTCCAGGGCCCAGTCGCAAGTGCGACTGTTGCGACCCTGAAAATTCCGCCACTGCTTTGTTGGTTCCTCCTCGGTGGCTCCTCTAGGTTGCAGCTTCTGCAGCAGCTCTCTATCTCCTCCCATCCCGCCTCTGGCCATCAGTGATGTCACGCCGCCGGGACGGGACTACGAATCGCCTTCATAGGGGGAGAGAAGCGCTGACAGGGAAGGGGCTTGTGCAGTCTGTTTAGGCTTGTGCCGGGTGCAGGAGTGCACTCGGCACATAGTTACAGTACAGCTATTAGCAGCGCCGGCTGGTGTGTATGTACTACTATGATGAAGCACACTGCCAGCACTTCATCTGCGCCCCCCTCCCTTCAGCAAATTCTATCGCCCAGGGCATCCGCCCCTTCCGCCCCTGCCTTGTACCGGCTCTGCCCACCCCCCATACCTTAGTGTATTCTTTCTGTGGAAGGTGGTCTCTGGTGAACAGATTCTCCCCCCCCCCCCCCACGTTACCATACTTCCTGGGGTCCCCCTTGATGATTGACCACTTTTAACTGGAATTTGCTTATATATAAATATATAAAGCCCTATGTGCTTTAATATCTGTCTTTTCTATATACAATACACTCTTCAAATGTGCTTGGTTAAAGTGCATGGTTTTCCCTTTCATGAACAAGAAAATAATGATGTTAGGCTATGGGGCTGATACGACATTTTTTCCAGGGCTGTTTTTTACTCCCAGGCGGCCCTAGTGTTATGGTGTATAGGAGAGTGTATGAGGATGAATGGAGTGTGGGAGAGTTAATGGGGCATGCATGGAGTGCGCTATGGGGTATAGAGAGGTAATGGGGCATGCATGGAGTGTGCTATGGAGTATAGGCGAGTTAATGGGGCATGCATGGAGTGCACTATGGAGTATAGGAGAGTGTATGGGGCATGCATGGAGTACGCTATGGGGTAAGGAGAGTGTATGGGGAAGCATGGAGTGTGCTATGATGTATATGAGAGTGTATGGGGCATGCATGGAGTGCGCTATGGGGTATAGGAGAGTGTATGGGGCATGCATGGAGTGTGCTATGTTGTATAGGAAAGTGTATGAGGATGCAAGGAGTGCGCTGTGGAGTATAGCAGAGTAAATGGGGCATGAATGGAATGTGCTATGGTGTATAGGAGAGTGTAAGAGGATGCATAGAGTGTGCTATGGAGTATAGAAGAGTGTATGGGGCATACATGGAGTGCGCTATGGGGTAAGGAGAGTGTATGGGGAATGCATGGAGTGCACTATGGAGTATAGGAGAATTATTGGGGCGTGCATTGAGTGCGCTATGGGGTAAGGCAAGTGGATGGGGACGCATGGAGTGTGTATATGATAGTTTATGGGGGATGCATGGAGTGTGCTGTGGCGTATAGGAGAGTGTATGGAGCATACATGGAGTGCGCTATGGGGTATAGGAGAGTGTATGGGGCATGCATGGAGTGCACTATGGTGTATAGGAGAGTGTATGAGGATGCATGGAGTGTTCTATGGAGTATAGGAGAGTGTATGGGGCATGCATGGAGTGCGCTATAGGGTAAGGAGAGTGTATGGGGACGCATGGAGTGTGCTATAGTGTATATGAGAGCGTATGGGGCATGCATGGAGTGTGCTATGGCGTATAGGAGAGTGTATGGGGCATGCATGGAGAGCGTAAGGGGCATGCAAGGAATGTGCTATGGTGTATAGGAGAGTGTGAGGATGCATGGAGTGCGCTATGGAGTATAGGAAAGTGTATGAGGATGCATGGAGTGCGCTATGGATTATTTGAGATTGTATGAGGATGCATGGAGTGCGCTATGGAGTATAGGAGAGTGTTTGGGGCATGCATGGAGTGTGCTATGGTGTATAGGAGAGTGTATCAGGATGCATGGAGTGTGCTATGGAGTATATGAGAGTGTATGGGGCATGCATGGAGTGCGCTATGGAGTATAGGAGAGTGTATGGGGCATGCATGGAGTGCCCTATAGAGTATAGGAGAGTGAATGGGGCATGCATGGAGTGCGCTAGAGTATAGGAGAGTGTATGGGGCATGCATGGAGTGTGCTATAGAGTATAGGAGAGTGTATCAGGATGCATGGAGCGCTATGGAGTATAGGAGAGTGTATGGGGCATGAATGAAGTGCGCTATGGGGTAAGGAGAGTGTATGGGGACGCATGGAGTGTGCTATGGTGTATGAGTGTGTATGGGGTATGCATGGAGTGTGCTATGGCATATAGGAGAGTCAGGATGCACAGAGTGGGCTATGGAGTATAGGAGAGTGTACGAGGATGCAAGAAGTGCGCTATGGAGTATAGGAGAGTGTATGGGGCATACATGGAGTGCGCTATGGGGTATAGGAGAGTGTATGAGGATGCATGGAGTGCACTATGGAGTATAGGAAAGTGTATGGGGCATGCATGGAGTGCGTTATGGAGTATAGCAGAGTTAATAAGGCATGCGTGGAGTGTGCTATGGTGTATAGGAGAGTGTATGGGGCATGCATGGAGTGTGCTATCGGGTATAGGAGAGTGTATGGGCCATGCATGGAGTGTGCTATGGGGTATAGGAGAGTGTATAGGGCATGCATGGAGTGTGCTATGGGGTATAGGAGAGTGTATGGGGCATGCATGGAGTGTGCTATGGGGTATAGGAGAGTGTATGAGTCATGCATGGAGTGTGCTATGGGGTATAGGAGAGTGTATGGGGCATGCATGGAGTGTGCTATCGGGTATAGGAGAGTGTATGGGCCATGCATGGAGTGTGCTATGGGGTATAGGAGAGTGTATAGGGCATGCATGGAGTGTGCTATGGGGTATAGGAGAGTGTATGGGGCATGCATGGAGTGTGCTATGGGGTATAGGAGGGTGTATGAGTCATGCATGGAGTGTGCTATGGGGTATAGGAGAGTGTATGGGGCATGCATGGAGTGTGCTATCGGGTATAGGAGAGTGTATGGGCCATGCATGGAGTGTGCTATGGGGTATAGGAGAGTGTATGGGGCATGCATGGAGTGTGCTATGAGGTATAAGAGAGTGTATGAGGATGCATGGAGTGCTCTATGGAGTATAGGAGAGTCTATGCAGAAACACGGAGTGCGCTATGGAGTATAGGAGAGTGGATGGGGCATGCATGGAGTGTGCTATGGGGAAAGGAAAGTGTATGGGGATGCATGGAGTGAGCTATGGGTTTTAGGAGAGTGTATGAGTCATGCATGGAGTGCGCTATGGGGTATAGGAGAGTCTATGCGGAAACATGGAGTGCGCTATGGAGTATAGGAGAGTGGATGGGGCATGCATGGAGTGTGCTATGGGGAAAGGAAAGTGTATGGGGATGCATGGAGTGTGCTATGGGGTATAGGAGAGTGTATAGGGCATGCATGGAGTGTGCTATGGGGTATAGGAGAGTGTATGAGTCATGCATGGAGTGTGCTATGGGGTATAGGAGAGTGTATGGGGCATGCATGGAGTGTGCTATCGGGTATAGGAGAGTGTATGGGCCATGCATGGAGTGTGCTATGGGGTATAGGAGAGTGTATAGGGCATGCATGGAGTGTGCTATGGGGTATAGGAGAGTGTATGGGGCATGCATGGAGTGTGCTATGGGGTATAGGAGAGTGTATGAGTCATGCATGGAGTGTGCTATGGGGTATAGGAGAGTGTATGGGGCATGCATGGAGTGTGCTATCGGGTATAGGAGAGTGTATGGGCCATGCATGGAGTGTGCTATGGGCTATAGGAGAGTGTATGGGGCATGCATGGAGTGTGCTATGAGGTATAAGAGAGTGTATGAGGATGCATGGAGTGCTCTATGGAGTATAGGAGAGTCTATGCAGAAACACGGAGTGCGCTATGGAGTATAGGAGAGTGGATGGGGCATGCATGGAGTGTGCTATGGGGAAAGGAAAGTGTATGGGGATGCATGGAAAGTGCTATGGGGTATAGGTGAGTGTATTGGCCATGCAAGGAGTGTGCTATGGGGTATAGGAGAGTGTATGAGGATGCAGCGCTGTGGAGTATAGGAGAGTGTATGGGGCATATATGGAGTGTGCTATGGGGTATAGGAGAGTGTATGGGGCATGCTTGGAGTGTTCTGTGGTGTATAGGAGAGTGTATGAGGATGCAGCGCTATGGAGTATAGGAGAGTGTATGGGAAATGCATGGTGTGTGCTGTAGAAGAGTGTATGGGGAATCGGAGAATCTATAGTAAACATGGAGTGTGGAATGGTGTATAGTAGAGTATATAAGGAGCACATAGAGGGTGCAGTAGAGGAGATGGGATGGGATCCGGGTTCCTATCAGCCCCCATACTATACATATAGATGTGGGGTCAGTGGGGGGGGGGGGGATGGATGAAATAGATTCCAGGATTAGTATGGAGTGCAGCGTACATGGGGACAAATATGGATGGATATGGGGGGACAAGACCTAATAGGGTGCATTGTGGAGTGTAAAAGGGTATGTTGGGGGGGGGGGTTGTGGGGGGTATTAAGCCATTTGCAGGGGGAGGAGAAGTTAGTGAATTTTTATTTTAATATTGTCTAGTCCCCCCCCCCCCCCTGTCCTGTGATAATTGTACCTGGAAGTGATGACAGTGACCCCCCCATACATTGACATGTCGTTTCTCCTCTAGGAATAGAGATCAGAATGGGCTCCGGATTGGAAGCAAATCTGCTGACAAACTTCATCCTCTGTAAAGTGGAAGAGAAGTCGGGGAGTGAAGGTTCTCTGTGTTCTAGATGTGAACTGTACCTCAGTGATCTCTTCTTTGTCCTGAATTCCTCCTAGAAAATAAAAGGTTCTCTTCTCTGTGATTAGGGATTGCTGTGCCCCCAGCCTCATATCTGAAGTGGGAGATTTGAGGTTCTGCCGCCTCACCAGATGTAAATCAGTATTAAACCCAAATGAAAACATTTATATTGCAGCCTACCAATCCCTAGATGTGATGGTTGTATTTGTTTTCTATTTTTTAGACTTTCTTTCCTTTATTTCCAGCTGGTGATCTTGCGGGCAAGTCTATTGTCTTTCAATAGAACAAGCTCTCCAGCAGAATGTATCCCTTACAGGGATGGGAGCAACTATTTACCACTGATGGCCCATACTATGATCAGTTATTTTTTATTTGTATAAAACCTTTATCTCAAAAGTAAAAAAAATTGCTGTAGCTCATGACAAAGTGTGACGTAGAGTTTGGCTTTAATGTGTTAATGTATTTAAACATGCTAGTATACTTAACAACCCCACCCAGACTGAAAATGCTAATGTCTGCTGTGCCTCCTCTGCTCATTCCTCTCGAATTGGGTCTCACTAATGCAGAAGGTGTGTTACCGGACAGATCAGTAGGGGAAAAAGACTAAAAAAAGATAACCAATGCAGCCACCACATCTAATAATATAATACATTTTTGGTGAGATTTGGTGATGTCACATCTGTAGTGGTGACAATTTTTGGTGCTGGACAGGAAGCTGTGCCTGAGGAGCTAGAGTGGAAGAATCTCCTGCATTGTATGTCTCCCCTCGGCTTCCTTCATCTTTCCTGTTTTTCCTTGACCATTAGCAGTCATCAGGAGAGGAGGTCTGATATGAGGAAGCAAAGCCTCTACCAAAATGGACTTCTCCACCCAGAGACACAGTACAGAGCCAGGCATAGTACCTCAGCTATTCATGGGAAGCTTTGTATATTATGAATGAATACATAGGCTTCCTCTGATTGGTTGAGACAAAGAAGCAGGTGGATGTCATCTGCACCTCAACCAATCAGAGGAAGCCTTGTATCATTCATAATATACATAGCTTACTGTGAATGGCTTTTTTTTCCCCTGGGAGTGGGAAGTCCCCATCCTGCTGCTGGAACACAGCACTGTATACTGTGTGTAACTCTTACCGCATACAGCACTGACAGCTGGGGCACCCGGACCAAACAAAATATTATAAGGTAACAGGAAGATGGAATTAGGCTTTAACCACTTGCCAACTGCAATATGTATATATACTGGGAATATGGCTAAAGCTAGCAGCCGTAGCTCGTAACCCGTATTGTTTTTTTTCCAGCCGGCGGCTGGCTTTCGCTTGAAAGCATTCCGAGCAGTTGATGAGCCACTGGAACGCTTTCAGAAGTGTCCCCTCCCACCGATGTCTCTCAGGTTTATCATTTCTATCAGATCACCCTGGAAACGATCTGATGGTGTGGCCAGCTGGTCACAGAGGTGATAAAAGACTAGATAGTCTTTGATTGCCTCTATGGCCTTGGAGGACTGGAGTGATATGACATAACATCCGGTCTGGGGTGGAAGTAAACGTATTTTTTTTAACCACTTGCTGACTGGCTCACGCCGATATATGTCAGCAGAATGGTACTCCAGCGCAAACTGACGTACCTGTACGTTGTTCCGCAAAAGCAGAATAGCGGGTGCTTGCAAGTCCTGAGGTACTGCCACGAACATTAGAGCGAGAGCAATAATTCTAGCGCTAGACCTCCTCTGTAATGCTAAACTGGTAACCTGTAAAGGCATTTAAAGTGTTACCCTTGCAAGCACAAGCTGAGATGTGAGCCTAGCCTTAAAGAAGTTCACCTTCGGGAACATATTGCATGTTCCCGCTCCTGCAGCCACTCGGCGATCCGCTCCAGCCTCTGAGTGACGGCAGCACGGGGGGAATTTCCTCATACCAGCCATCACTTTTCGAAAAAAGGCACGGCCACGTCATTCGTTCAACTGAGTTCTGTGAATGAATGAATGAACTAGAAGTACCGACAACCTTTGCGGCTGTCAGCTTGTAGTTCTCAATGAACTACCACGGTGCTGTTGAGCGTTCTGGTAGTCCATTGAGTCTTCCTGTCAGTTTGTATTTGGCAGACAGCTTACACTGACAGTCTGCAGGAGCCCTGCAATGCTCCCATGATCTGCTGATCGCTGGTGCAATGCTTGCCAGGCTCCTAGAAATTTTTTTTTAAACTAAATTTATTTTATTGTTTTTAAAAGGTGAACTTATCCTTAAGCAAGCAGTATTCTGATGCGAGTGCTCAGAGTGTGGGTAGGCAAGTACTCTTTTGCAGGTGTTCCTTTATAGACTTTTTTTACAGGGTTTCTCAATTATAAATATGGCCACCCAAGGGTGAGCCGCTCAGCTTGCACCCACCTGCGGCCCACTCCTTACAGTCAGCATGTTTGCAGGTGGTCTCTGCTAAACAGAAGAGGAGCCATAGGGGAACTAAAAGGTAAGAAACTGACCAATGGATTCTGTTGCTTGGACCGGCTTCCTGTAGCTTAAGGACAACTCCACACCATGTGATAAAAGGTGCCTATCTCAGGCTGATATCTGCTGCAGATATGGGAGACAGTAGGGTTGATGTTATGCAATCTCTGGGGGTATAGTTAACACTAGGTAGAAAGTTCAATTGAATAAATTGGTCTTTAGCAGAGATGATCAGTTTATTGTGAGGACAAGAGGTTTTCTTGTCATAATCAAAGTGAAATGCCCTCCGTCCCTCAGGTGACTTCACATGGCACTCAGGAGGTCACTGTGGACCATCTGGCAGTCTGAGACTCCATCTCCATCCTAAATTCTGGGCAGTCTGTGACTCCTGCTCTCCCTCCTGACCACCCGCAAACATGCTGACTGTAAGATATTGATAGGATAGAACGAGTCCAGAGACTGGTAACAAAAATGGTGAAAGGTTTGGGGGATAAAACATATTGAGAGTGACTTCAGGAACTTAATATGTACAGTCTGGAGGAAAGAAGGGAAAAGAGAGACATGATTGAGGCCAGATTCACATATGTGCTGCCACGGGTTCATGCCTGTTCACCGATTTAGGTGCAAATTTTTGCCTGAATTTGCACCTGAACCGGACCCAAACACGCACAGGACCCTTTTTATAATACGCTCCCTGGTTGTCCCGGACCTGTGTGAACGGGGTCCATTGGGAGCCGGTCACACTCGCATGTTGTGTGAATTGGATGCAGGGAAACCAGCACATACGGCCTTAAACCTTTAACCACTTAAGGACCGAGCCGCTTTCTGAGATTTGTTGTTTACAAGTTTTTGCAAGAAAATTACTTAGAACCCCCAAACATTATATATATATATTTTTTCTAACACCTTAGAGAATAAAATAGCGGTCGTTGCAATACTTTCTGTCACACCGTATTTGCGCAGCGTTCTTACAAGTGCACTGTTTTTGGAAAAAATACACTTTTTTGAAAAAAATAAAGACAACAGTAAAGTTAGCCCAATTTTTTTTATATTGTGAAATATAATGAAATGCAGAGTAAATCGATACCCTACATATCACGCTTCAAAATTGCGCCAGCTCGTGGAATGGCGACAAACTTTTACCCTTAAAAATCTCCATAGGCGACATTTAAAAATTGTACAAGTTGCATGTTTTGAGTTACAGAGGAAAATTATTGCTCTCGCTCTACCGATCGCGGCAATACCTCAAATGTGTGGTTTGAAGTTGAACACAGTTTTCATATGCGGGCGCTACTCACGTATGCGTTCGCTTCTGCATACGAGCTCGGTGGGACGATTTATTTATTTATTCTTATTTATTTTACCTTTTATTTTTACACTGTTCTTTAAAAAAAAAAAATAAATTGTGTCACTTTTATTCCTATTACAAGGAATGTAAACATCCCTTGTAATAGAAAAAAAAAGCATGACAGGACCTCTTAACCACTTGCCGACTAGCCGCCGTAGTTGTACTGCGGCAGAATGGCACGGCTGGACGAAGCAATGTTATGCAACATCGCTACGCCCTGTGGCCACTAGGGGTGTGCACGCTGCTCGCCCCCCGAAGCCGATGCGAGTGCCCGGTGGTCACGATCACCGACGGGCTCCCACGATCGCTGCTGACACACAGAGAACCGGGATTTGTGTGTGTAAACAGTTTCCGGTTCTGTGAGGGGAGAAGAAACAGATTGTCTGTTCATACAGAGTATGAACAGCGATCTGTCACCTCCCCTACACAGTCCCCTCCCCCCTTCAGTTAGAACACACACTAGGGAACACAATTAACCCCTTGATTGCCCCCTAGTGTTAACCCCTTCCCTGTCAGTGACATTTTTACAGTAATCAATGAATGCGTATAGCACTGATCGCTGTATAAATGCCAATGGTCCCAAAAATGTGTCAAAATTGCAGATCGCCGCCATTACTAGTAACAAAAAAATTTATAATAAAAATACCATAAAACTATCCCCTATTTTGTAGATGCTAAACCTTTTGTGCAAACCAATCAATATACGCTTATTGCGATTTTTTTTTACCAAAAATATGTAGAAGAATACATATTGGCCTAAACTGAGGAAAAGAATTGTTTTTTTATATATTTTTGGGGTTATTTATTATAGCAAAAGGTAAAAAATATTGCGTTTTTTTTCAAAATTGTCACTCATTTTTGTTTATAACGAAAAAAATAAAAACCGCAGAGGTGATCAAATACCACCAAAAGAAATCTCTATTTGTGGGGAAAAAAGTTTGGGTGCAACATTGCACGTCCACGCAATTGTTAGTTAAAGCGACGCAGTGCCGAATCGCAAAAAGTTCTCTGGTCATGAAGGGGGTAAAATCCGGGGCTGAAGTGGTTAAGTATGAGATCTGGGGTCAAAAAGACCTCAGATCTCATATTTACACTAAAATGCAATAAGAAAAAAAAAAATGTAAATTTAAAAAAAATAAATAAATGGCCCTTTAAGAGCTATGGGCGGAAGTGACGTTTTGACATCGCTTCCGCCCTGCAATGATATGGAGACGGGTGGGGGCCATCTTCCCCTCACTCATCTCTATGTCAGGCGGCTCCAGTAAGCGGAGGAGGGCACTGGAGCGCGGGGTCCCTCTCCCACCGCTGATAAAAGTGATCTTGCGGCGAATCCGCTGCAGAGACCACTTTTATCTTGAAGTGGACCGCCCACTGAAGAAGAAGAAGATACAGCTGCTGCCATAACAACACCCCTCTTCAAAGTACAGACGTATAATGACGGTGGGCGGTCCGGAATTGGTTAAATACATCAAGGGGGTGAACAAGGTTTGGAAGGGCAGTTTTTTCAATATAAAACCAAAATCAAGAACACGGGACATGACCTCAAACTAACTAGAGGAAAGTTCAAAACTAATCTTAGAAACTATTATTTTACTGACGGGGTAGTTGATACTTGGAATAAACTACCAGCAGAGGTAGTGAGACAGACAACAGTAAATGGCTTCAAACATCCTTGGGACAAACCTAGATCTATACTTAGACAATAAGCTTAACAAAAAAAAAAAAAAGGAAGGAGGATGGGCTACTCGGTCTTTCTGTTTCAATCGTTTTAATTTGTTTTACAAAAAACAGTAATACAATTTTTAGTAAACATTTTTACATTACTGAAGCTATCAAGAACGGTAAAGGCCTGCCGTCACCTTTTTATGTATCTAGTAATGATCGGTGATGTTCCCCTCCTTACCTTTCTTAACCCTTTCATGCCTAAGCCAATTTCTGACATTTGTTGCTTACAAGTTAAAATCCGTATTTTTTGAAAATTACTTAGAACCCCTAAACATTAGGGGTGCAACGGATCAAAAAACTCACGGATCGGATTGATCCTTGGATCAGAGTCACGGATCGGATCATTTTCAGATCAGCAAAAAAAAAAGACAAATCTTGTTACACCCACCGGAGTTTTAGATTTAACAGCTATTTTCAAAACAAAACGAAGCTTATATGCATAAATACAGTATTTGTAGATCGGACAGACTGTTTAGATGTTAAATTTTAAAAGCAGCAGCAAACCTACTGACCTTACATGGTTGCTAATGTGACAGAACACCTCTGATTTTCACATTTAATATTAAATGTGAAAATCAGAGGTGTTCTGTCACATTAGCAACCATGTAAGGTCAGCAGGTTTGCTGCTTTTAAAATTTAACATCTAAACAGTCCATCCGATCTACAAATACTGTTTTTTTTGCATATAAGCTCCATTTTGTGTTGAAATAGCTGTTAAATCTAAAACTCCGGTGGGTGTAACAAGATGTCTGCTTGCCCCCATCTCACTCTCTCATTACAGTACTGTGCAGGAGTGTGGGGTTTAGCAAGATGGCGGCGACAAAGCGTCACTTCCTGACAAGACAACGGCCGCCGCCGGGTGTACCGAGATGGCCGCCGCTCCGGAGCTAGGCCGAAGCTGCGGCCTTTCCTATGGCCGAGGTCGCAGAGCGCTCCGCGGGTGTGCCGATATGCGGAGGTTGACCCGTACGGATCACGGATCAGTGACGATCTGTTGCACCCCTACTAAACATTATATATATTTTTTTAGCATAGACCCTAGAACAGGGATATGCAATTAGCGGACCTCCAGCTATTGCAAAACTACAAGTCCCATCATGCCTCTGCCTCAGGGTGTCATTCTTGTGGCTGTCAGAGTCTTGCTATGCCTCAAGGGACTTGTAGTTCTGCAACACCGGGAGGTCCACTAATTGCATATCCCTGGCCTAGAGAAAAAAAAAGCGTTGCAATATTTTACGTCACACCGTATTTGCGCAGCGGTCTTTCAAACGTTGGGAAAAAAAGAAACTTTCATGAATTAAAAAAAAACTAAAACAGTAAAGTTAGCCCAATTTTGTTGTATAATGTGAAAGATGATGTTATGCCGAGTAAATAGATACCTAACATGTCATGCTTTGAAATTGCACACATTCGTGGAATGGCGACAAACTACGGTACCTAAAAATATCCATAAGCGGCGCTTTAAATAAAAATTAACGGTTACCAGGTTAGAGTTAGAGGAGGTCTAGTGCTAGAATTATTGTTCTCACTCTAACGATCGCGGTGATACCACACATGTGTGATTTAAACACTGTTTACATATGCGAGTGCGACTTGCGTGTGCGTTTTCTTTGCCGCGCAAGCTCGCAGGCACAGGGGCACTTTAAAAAAAAAAAAAAAAATTCTTATTTATTTTTCTTTTTTTACATTGTCACTTTAAAAAAAAAAATGTCATCACTTTTATTGCTGTCACAAGGAATGTAAACATCCCTTGTGACAGTAATAGGTGGTGACAGGTACTCTTTATGGAGGGATCGGGGTCTAAAAGACCCCAAATCCCTCCTATGCACTTTAAAGTCCAAAAACGGCGATTCTGAATACCGTATATACTTGAGTATAAGTCAAGTTTTTCAGCACATTTTTTTGTGCTGAAAGTGCCCCCCTCGACTTATACTCGAGTCAAGCACTTTTCTGCAGCAAAAATTTCATTTTCCGAACCAAATTTCCTAGCACTAAGTGGCCCCGAGATATGGGGCCCCAAATCGGTTCGGAAAATGTCATTCTCTGCTGCAGAAAAGTGCTTGACATTTTCTGAACCGAATTTGGGGCCCCGTATCTTAGGGCCACTTAGTGCTAGGAACCCCAAATTTGGTGTGAAAACCCAGTGGAACTGGTACCACAATGTGTCCAAAGATGGAGTTCCTAGCACCAAGTGGCCTCGAAATACGGGGCCCCAAAGCCAGTTCGGAAAATGTCATTCTTTGCTACAGAAAAGTGCTTGACATTTTCTGAACCGATTTTTGGGGCCCTGTATCTCGGGGCCACTTAGTGCTAGAAACCCCAGCTTTGCATATTTTATGGTGTTAGTTCCACTGGGTTAGCACACCAAATTTGGGGTTCTTAGCACTAAGTGGCCCCAAGATACGGGGCCCCAAATTCGGTCAACTGTGTCCATTTGCAGCATGTCATTTTGGGACCCTTTGGGTTCAGAGACCCCAAATTTTGGCTGCAGCTAGGGGGCATCTAGGAACCCTTAACTACCGAGTTTGAAGTTCGGGGGACCTATGTCTGCAAATGGGCACAGTGAGGCTGCAATAGAGGAATTTTTGACCCTCATTTCCACTTACAGTAGCTGTGCATTTCTCACCCTCGTCTTATACTCGGGTCAATAAGTTTTTCCCATTTTTTTGTGGTAAATTAGAGCCTCGACTTATACTCGGAACGACTTATACTCGAGTATATACGGTACTGTCTTTTTTTTTTTTTTTTAAACGGCACCATTGGCAGCCGAGTAAACCAGAAGTGACGCTGTGACGTTCCTTCCGTGTTTACAGAAAGAAGACTGGAAGGAAGCCAGAAACGGCTTCCTTCCAGTCTTACTCTAGCCGGCGGAAGTGGCAGATCGTGGATCGGGTCTCCTTTTGGGACGGGAGGTCCGGGAAGAGCGGCGGAATGTCCCCTCTCGCTTCTTTGGGATAACAGCCGAGCGGCTTTTAGCCACATCAGTTGTTATCCCTGAAGAGCCGATCGCCCGCTCTAAAAAAAATGGTACCAGGATGATGCCTGCAGCTGCAGGCATCATCCCCCCGGTATAACCCCTTAAAGCCGAGGCCGCATATGTGCGTACGGTTGGCGCTAAGCACTTAAGGATCACCCTGCAAACTGACTCCCTCTTCCATCTACATCTGTACCCAACAACCTGCAATCTAGGATTCCCCATCATAAGGGGCACTCTGCAATATATGCACCCCACCATCATAATGATGGCCCTGTATTGTGACCCATCATTTCCCCATACCACACAGCTTACAATCTATGTACTTGTGTAAGATGTAGTAGATCTTCTGTTTTTAATATAGAAATATCACAAGTGTAATCCTGCCAACTAGCTTCAGAGGGGATGGTCTCATATGGCACAGCAATCCCGCTTCTATGAGTGTCCTGGAAGAAATCCAAAAACATAAGATAACCAGTTAGTGCCACACCAATGTTTGTAGAGTCCAGAAAGAATTACAGCATTATAATGACACCCAGCATACAGGACAAGAGAAGTGGTACTGTGCGGTGTCCATACATACAGACAGAAAAAGAATGATGTGTGCTGATGAGGCGGCACTGATGGGCACTGCTGGGGCTGCAATGATAATTAGTGCCCTGATTATCTGTACAGGTCACCCCTGCAAGGAGTTGCCTCTGATCCGCTCTCCTCTCCTCGCACTCTGTCATTGTGAGGCGAGGAGAGCCGATAAACGTCACTTCCGTATTCACATGTGATTGGATGCGATTAAAGAGCCACGGCATTGGCTCTTTACGGAGACCGGGTTGCACTGTGTCCTAGGGACATGGCGTGACCGCGATCGCTGCACTACACCCCCACCCCCATCAATCCCAGGGTTTTCCTCCTCCATCTGGCACAACTTCCTCCTGGGACTTATAGTACCAACAAGTATCTCAGTTTAAATTCTCCAGATGGGGACTACATCCCCCACAAATCCCTGCAGTTCCCAGCAGCCCTTCGCAGCTCCCTGGGTGGGCTTTCTCTCCCCGGGATATTCTGCCACCAATCCTTGCCCTCCTGCTGTCTGAGTGGTAGGTGGGACCGCCATCCAGCAGCCGCAGAGTCCTCTTTCTCCTCTTCTCTAGCCCAGCAGCTCTGGCAGGGAGAAGTAGAGAGGTGTGCAGGGTAAGCTGTGTGTGATGACCCATCATGAAGAGGGACAAAGCAGCACCACTGCCCAGGCTGCAAAAGCAGTAATGTATTCAAATAACAGTACAGGGATTTAACCGCTTCAAGACCAGACCTTTTTCTGACACTTGTTGCTTACAAGTTAAAATCTGTATTTTTTGCTAGCAAATTACATACAATCCCCAAACATTATATATTTTTAGCAGGGACCCTAAAGAATAAAATGGTGGTCGCAATATGTCATTCATATATGTCACTCTATTTGCGCAACGGTCTTTCAAACACAATTTTTTGGGGAAAAATACACTTCAATGAATAATAAAAAAAAAAACAAAAAAAAAACAGTAAAGTTAGCCCAATTTTTTTTTTTGTATAATGTGAAAGATGATGTTGTGTTGAGTAAATAGATAACTAACATGTCAAACTTTGAAATTGCGCAAACACGTGGAATGGCGCCTAATTTCGGCACTTAAAAATCTCCATAGGCGACGCTTTAATAATAATTTTATGGTTCCCCATTTAGAGTTCCAGAGGAGGTCTTGTGCTAGAATAATTGCTCCCGCTCTAACAATCGTGGCGATACCTCACATGTGTGGTTTGAACACCGTGTACAACAAGTAAAAAAATTATACATTTTTTTTTTACCTGTTGCCGCCCTCCCACCGTCACATGACGTGATGGAATTTGATCGGTGATATCTGAATGATGCCTGTAGCTGCCGTTTTCAGCCGGCGATTCCCTACACCATAAGAACGATCATAGCGGCTGTTCCACCGCTTGATCGTTCTTATGAGAAGCGAAAGGGGACGTCCCCCCCTCCCTCCGGTACTTCTACCGACTCACCGCTACGATTGGTGAGTCGGGGACAGGATCCACCGGCCCCGGGATGTCGATCATAGAGAATTCCGGCGGACCAGATGGTCGAAGGAGTCTCTATGATCGTCGGAGGCTGGGCGCAGGGGGAGGGGGGGGATTGAGGAAGAGAGAGGGGGAGGGGGGGGGATTGAGGAAGAGAGAGGGGGGGGATTGAGGAAGAGAGAGGGGGGGGATTGAGGAAGAGAGAGGGGGGGGGATTGAGGAAGAGAGAGGGGGGGGATTGAGGAAGAGAGAGGGGGGGGATTGAGGAAGAGAGAGGGGGGGATTGAGGAAGAGAGAGGGGGGGGATTGAGGAAGAGAGAGGGGGGGATTGAGGAAGAGAGAGGGGGGGATTGAGGAAGAGAGAGAGGGGGATTGAGGAAGAGAGAGAGGGGGATTGAGGAAGAGAGAGAGGGGGATTGAGGAAGAGAGAGAGGGGGATTGAGGAAGAGAGAGGGGGGGATTGAGGAAGAGAGAGGGGGGGATTGAGGAAGAGAGAGGGGGGGATTGAGGAAGAGAGAGGGGGGATTGAGGAAGAGAGAGGGGGGGATTGAGGAAGAGAGAGGGGGGATTGAGGAAGAGAGGGGGGGGATTGAGGAAGAGAGAGGGGGAGGGGGGGGATTGAGGAAGAGAGAGGGGGGGTATGAGGAAGAGAGAGAAGGGGGGAATGAGGAAGAGAGAGAGGGGGAATGAGGAAGAGAGAGAGGGGGGAATGAGGAAGAGAGAGAGGGGGGTGAGGAAGAGAGAGAGAGGGGGGGTGAGGAAGAGAGAGAGAGGGGGGTGAGGAAGAGAGAGGGGGGGAATGAGGAAGAGAGAGAGGGGGGAATGAGGAAGAGAGAGAGGGGGGGATGAGGAAGAGAGAGAGGGGGGAATGAGGAAGAGAGAGAGGGGGAATGAGGAAGAGAGAAAGGGGGGGGGGGGTGAGGAAGAGAGAGAGGGGGAAATGAGAAGAGAAAAGTGAGGAAGAGGTGAGGAGATGAGGGTGCTGTGTGAGGAGTAGAGATGGAAGGTCTGTGGTAAGTTGTCCCCGCTCCTCCCTCTACTTACAGACTGATAAACATGTTCTTCTTCCTCCCTCCAGTCACCTGACAAGGGGATAGAATTAATGAGAACGAGCACAGCCTTTACTCACTGTACAGCGGCGCTCTCTATTGCCACCTGCAGGCTGGAGGGTGAAGAGCGCCGAATCCTCTCCAGCAATCCGTCTTCTCCCGTCACAGGACATTATGACTGAGCGACGTCAGAGACAGCGCGCGCCCTGTGCGGGGGGGTCACGGGGGCTGGCGGATAACGGTTATACCGGCACGAGAGGGCCGAGCGGCGCCATTCTTTTCCGTGCGTTGGCAGCGACAGGACGTGTCTCCTAGCGGCTCTCGTCACAGAAGAAGAACAGCGCCCTACAGCGCATTTATCGGTGATTACACCCGAGCCTTTCCATCGGTGATATAGTAAGTGTCATTATCAGTGATTATAACCTTACAGTGAGATCGGGACCAGTGTCGGGATGTGTGTGGGTGTAGAGGGTGGGGGCAATAGAGAGCTGGACCCCTCTTGTGCTGTAACGATCTGTCAGTGTTTTCTCTCCTCCTTTCTGGTTTGAGGGAAGAGAAATCACTTTTCACACTCAGGATCAGAGCTTCTCCTCTGTTAGTACTTCCAATCAGTGCCGGCAGTTAGTGCCAACCAGTGCCACCTGTCACAGCTTCCAATCAGTGCCAATGAGTGCCAATCAGTGCTATCTGTCAGTGCCAATCAGTGCTTTCAATCAGTGCCAGTGCCACCTGTCAGTGCCAGTCAGTAAAAAACAGTGCCACCTGTCAGTGCCGCTTATCAGTGCCAACCAATGCCACCTATTAGTGCCCATCCTTGCTGCCTAACAGTGCCCATCAGAATCATCAGAAATTCCAATCACTGCTTTCAATCAGTGCTGCCTATCAGTGCTCATCAGTGCTGTCAATTAGTGCCCATCAGTGGTGCCTATCAGTACCAATCAGTGCCCATCAGTGATGCCTATCAGTACCAATCAGTGCTGTCAATCAGTGCCCATCAGTGCACTGAGTGCAGGGATGGGGCGATGAACTCAGCAGACAGGCACATTTTCCATGGGGGGCCGGCCTGGTGGGGCACAACTGAAATCTGTTGATGTTTACCAACCAGCTCCTGTACATATACGTCGGCGCTTTGAAGGTGGATGTCTCGGTAACGGCAGCAGCTGCTGCCACAACCGAGGTATCCATCTTTCCAGGAGCCGGTCGTATTTCCGATAATGGTGGTCTCTGCAGCGGATTCGCTGCAAGATCACCGTTATCGGTGGCGGGAGAGGTGCCACCCTCCTCCGCCGGTAGCAGCGGAGGCGATCGGGACCTGTCATGTCCGTGGTATGGAGACAAGTGGGGGGAAGATGGCCCCCACCGTCTCCATACCATAGGAGGGTGGAAGCGACGTCATAACATCAGCTCCGCCCATACGTCTTAAAGGCATATTTTTTTGTTGTCATTTTTTCAAATCACAATTTTTTTTTTTTTTCTGCATTTAAGTCCAAATATGAGATCTGAGGACTTTTTGACCCCAGATCTCATATTTAAGAGGACTTGCCATGCTTTTTTCTATTACAATGTTTACATTCCTTGTAAAAGGAATAAAAGTGATCCAATTTTTAATAAAAAACAGTGAAAAAATAAATAAAATAAAGTAAAATAAATAAGTAAAAAAAACCCAATTTTTTTAAAGCGCCCCCGTCACGAGCTCGTGCGCAGAAGCGAACGCATACATGAGTAGCGCCCGCATATGAAAACGGTGGTCAAACCACACATGTGAGGTATCGCCACGACCGGTAGAGCGAGAGCAATAATTATAGCCCTAGACCTCCTCTGTAACTCAAAACATGCAACCTGTAGAATTTTTTAAACGTCGCCTATGGAGATTTTTAGGGGTAAAAGTTTGACGCCATTCCATGAGCGGGCGCAATTTTGAAGCGTGACATGTTGGGTATAAATTTACTTGGCGTAACATTATATTTCACAATATAAAAAAAATTGGGCTAACTTTACTGTTGTCTTTTTTTTATTCAAAAAAGTGAAATTTTTCCAAAAAAGTGCGCTTATAAGACCGCTGTGCAAATACGGTGCAAAAAAAGTATTGCATTGACCGCCATTTTATTCTCCAGGGTGTTGGAAAAAACAATATATAATGTTTGGGGGTTCTAAGTAAATTTTCTAGCCAAAAAAAACTGTTTTTAAACATGTAAACACCTGAAATCCAAAATGAGGCTGGTCCTTAAGTGGTTAATGCCACATGCTGATCTTTAGACCCTTTCACACTGGGGCGGTTTGCAGGCGCCATTGCGCTAAAAATAGCGCCTGCAAACCGACCCGAAAGTGCCGCTGCTTTGTCTCCAGTGTAAAAGCCCCGGGGCATTCAATGGGGCAGCGCGGCTATACCGCCGGCAAAGCACCTCTGCAGAGGTGCTTTGCAGTGGTTTTAACCCTTTCTCGGCTGCTAGCGGGGGGGGTAAAACCGCCCCGCTGGCGGCCGAATACCGACAGTAAAGCTTTACCGCCAACGCCGCCCCAGTGTCAAAGGGGCCTTAGTGTATTAAGTAATCACCACCCTACTATTTACAATAAACTACTGGAGGTAAAATAAAAAAGTGTCAGGGAAAGGTCTGCCGCTAAGCACTCTTATGTGTTCCACACCACAAAAAAAAAAAAAGTTCAGCGCTAACTTACTGATCAATAACTTAACAATAATGGTAGAACCTCCAATGTATGGAAATCTCAATAAACTCAATGTTACCACAATACCGGTCTCTATGATATGTAACTTCACATATAATACACATCAAAGTGAAAATAAGACATACATTAAAAACTTAGCAGGGATGGTGGGAAACCCCTCCTATAGATATTTGGCATACAGATTAACCTCAAGTGCAACAACTTTTTAGTTAGGAGGTTCCCACCATTATAGCACTTTGGAATTTTTATTTTTTAGATTGTTACACTTAATTTTATATGTTTTAGTTACTATTATAATGTGAATTTTTGCACTTGAAGTTAATTTTCCATCACCCTTGCTAAGTCCATGTCTTATGGACCATGATTTGTACTCTGTGTGCAGTCATGTTGGAACAGGGAAGGAGCCATCCCCCAAACTGTTCCCACATAGTTGGGAGCATGAAATTGTCCAAAATATCTTGGTATGCTGACGCCTTAAGAGTTTCCTTCACTGGAACTAAGGGGCCAAGCCCAACCCCTGAAAAACACCCACATCATAATCCCCCCTCCACCAAATGATTTGGACCAGTGCACAAAGCAAGGTCCATAAAGACATGGGTGAGCGAGTTTGGGGTGGAGGAACTTGACTGGCCTGCACAGATTCCTGACCTCAACCCGATAGAACACCTTTGGGATGAATTAGAGCCGAGACTGCGAGCCAGGCTTCTCGTCCAACATCAGCACCTGACCTCACAAATGCACTTCTGGAAGAATGGTCAAACATTCCCATAGACACACTCCTAAACCTTGTGGACAGCCTTCCCAGAAGAGTTGAAGCGTATAGCTGCAAAGGGAGGGCCACTCAATATTGAACCCTACGGACTAAGACTGGGATGCCTTTAAAGTTCATATATATATATATATATATATATATATTATATATATATATATATATATACACACACACACACACACACACACACACACACACACACACACACGTGTATTTGAGCTTTGGGGTGCACACCCTAATGCAATAGGCTGCGCACGCCTATGGACGGCAGGTAGGAGAAGCTGCCATAAGGACACAATAGTAAGGCACTGAGGTATAGTAACAAAGTATAACCTAAACAGAATGAGTAAAAATACAAAATGTACTTTATTATATATCAAATAATAAATGTAATGTAACCAGGGGTGGACTGGCCATGCCCGAGGGCCCGGGACCAGTAGAGGCCCCATGAGAGTCTCCTGGGCTGGTATATTTATTGGGTCACCACTTGCCCGCTGTAAATCTCCCCTCTCATATGACAGCTCCTGTGTTTGTATCTGGCTCGGACCGGACGGGCGTCCTTATGTCACGGATTTCCATGTAGTGGGCGGCCCGGCCGGCCAGTGTTTACTGTTGCTAGGATACAGGGGCTGCATAGAGCATGCGCGGTCACAGTGATCCTTTCTGGTTGGACCAAAAGCAGCTTGCCTGCTGACATAGATGCCACCCCCTGCTGCCTCTCACTCACCAATGGGGCACAGAGATCCTCACCAGGGGGCACACACTACCCAATGGGGCACAGGGATCCCCTCCAGGGGCAAAACACTATCAAGTGGGGGCACAGAGATCCACGCCATGGGGGCACACACACTACTAAGTGGGGGGTAGAGAGATCACTGACGGGGGGCACACACTACCTAGTGGGGCACAGAGATCCCCACCAGGGGCACACACTACCCAATGGGGTCAGAGAGAATCCCTGACGGGGGGCAAAACTACCCAGTGGGGACACAGAGATCCCCGTCAGGGGACGCACACTACCCAATGGGGGCACAGAGATCCCCCGCCAGGGGGGGCACACATTGCCGATAGTAGGTAGTATAGTGTGTGGCGTGGGGGGGGGGGGGGGGGGTATAGTGGTTCTGGTATGTTCCAAGAGTAGGGTGTATAGGGGGGGTCTGTTGTTACCTAATTGTGGGAGGTACAATGGTTCTGTTGTTATCTAGGAGTAGGAGGTAGGATGGTTATGGTGTCCTCTAGGAGTAGGGGGTATAGAGGGGTCTGGGGTTAGCTAAGAGTGGGGGCATAGAATCCCACCTCCCAACTCACATCCCACCCCAATTTCCCCTCCTAACAAAAATCTGCTCCCCCCATCCCAGCACAAATCCCCCCCCCATCCCTCCTAGTACAAATCCCCCCCCCCAATTCTTCCTCCTAGCACAAATTCCCCCCAATCCTCCTCCCAGCTCAAGCCCCCTTAGCAGAATTTTTCACCCCCTCTCCTAGCACATACATTCACCCAATGCCCCCTCCTGGCTCAAATCCCCCCCAAACTCTCCACCTAGCACATCCCCCCCCCCCATCCTGATTACACTTCTCAGCGCAGATAGCTGCCCACCCTTCCTTCTCCACAAACATTCAAAGCACATACAATTCCACCCCCCCCCCCCCATTGTTTACAATTTCCCTGTAGCCTTCCCCCCTTCATCCTCTCCTGTCACTACAGCACTCCTCCAGAACATGAGACAGGATCGCTCTTAGATGGCATCCGACTGTACACAATTACAGTGTGATTACCGCCCCCTATCCACACTTCCTGCTGCTGGGAGATGAGCAGCCCTTAGAGGAGATAGGGGGCGGTAATTAAACTGTGTGTGTGTGTGTACAGTCCGATGCCATCTCTCCAATCTGCCACTTCTCCTCTCACTGCTCCAGGATGCCGTTCCCTTTTCCCGACTCTGGGAGCGGGTGTTTCGTCACATATGGCGACCCATCACATTTGGCTACCCGCTGGAGTGCGCATGCGCGACGCCGCCATATGCGTTCCAACACTGTTGTTTGGTCAGCTTAGGCAACCCGTCAGAATGTGTAACGGAAGTGACGTTCCGTCTCCACCATCTTGCTACACCCCACACTCCTCCATAGTAAGGATACACTGAGAAGGGGAAAGAGGACATCTTGTTACACCCACCGGAGTTTTGCATTTTACACTTATTTGTAACAGTAAAGTGAGTTTATATAGTGAAATACAATTCTTAGAACTCCGTCTGACTGCTTAGATGTTAAATTTTGAAAGCAGTGAACTTCTGTTAGATTAGCAAACCTATGACATAAGCAGGCTTGACGCTGCTTTTAAAATTCAACATCTAACGAGTCAGACGGAATTGTAAGTACTGTATTTCACTAGATAAACTCACTTTACTGCTAAAAACTAAGTGTAAAATGCAAGACTCCGGTGGGTGTAAGAGGATGTCCGCTTTCCCCATTCTCAGTGTATCCTTACTATGGAGATGTACGGGGTTAGCAAGATGGTGGTGACGGAACGTCACTTCCGTTACGGTTTTAGTGTGCTCCTTTGTCCTAAAACTGTTGGAACGCATATGGCGGCATCGTGCATGCGCACTCCAGAAGGGAGCCAAATGTGATGGGTCGCCATATGTGACGAAACACCGGCGATGGTGGGGGGGAATTAGGTGCCACTCAGGCATCACATCAAAGTGAGGGCTGGCCTGGGGGGGGCACAACTAAAATCTGGGTGGAAATCAGCACCCCCCTGAATCCGGCCATGTCTGTGTCTCTCCCTCCAGCAGCTGAAAGCCGGTGGGTAGGAGAGGGGAGAAACCGGCTTTAACCACTTCCTGCCCGCCTGCCGTCATATGCGGTCCTCAACTTTGTGCGGGTATATATGAATGACGGGTGCAGCTTAGGGTTGCCACCTTTTCTTCAAGTCAAACCCGAACACTTTAGCGGCGCACAGCACTTTTTTTTTATAGTATAAACTATACATATATTTTGCAATTAAATAACATTTCTAATCATACGAAGAGTCCCCCTTTACATCTGAATCCGCAGAGTTCCCCCTTTACATCTGAATCCGCAGAGTTCCCCCTTTACATCTGAATCCGCAGAGTTCCCCCTTTACATCTGAATCCGCAGAGTTCCCCCTTTACATCTGAATCCGCAGAGTTCCCCCTTTACATCTGAATCCGCAGAGTTCCCCCTTTACATCTGAATCCGCAGAGTTCCCTTACACTGTAAGGGGGGACTCTGCAGACTCTGATGTAAGGGAGAACTCTGGGGACTCTGATGTAAGGGAGAACTCTGGGGACTCTGATGTAAGGGAGAACTCTGGGGACTCTAACATAAGGGATGCTCTGGGAACCCTGATTTAAGGGGGAACACTGAGTACTCTGATGCACGGTGAGGACTCTGATGTAAGGCTGAACACTGTGGCCTCTGGTGTAAAGGGGAACTGTGATAACCCTGATTTACCTTAGTGTACTCAGAGGCAGGAGAGAGAAGGGGGAGACTTCAGTCACAGACAGGGATGGATGGTGAGCTCACTCACCCCTTGGCAGTCAGCACCTCTCATCCAGACGTATCTGAGGCTGCTGGACTTCAAATTTCCGGCCCCCACTTTCCTATTCTGAGGCACATCCCTGGGGATTGGAGTGTGGGCAGACACAGAGGGGTAGGGGCGGGAGGAAGAGAAGCAGATCGAGCCCTCCCTCCTCTCCTGTCTGTATGTGGGGGGGGAACTGTAATGCCGCGTACACACGGTCGTACTTTTCGTCTACAAAAGTCAGACAGCCTGTCCGACAGACTTCCGGCAGACTTTCGGTGGACTTGCGGCGGACTTGCGGCCTACTTTCTAACGAACGGACTTGCCTACACACGACCACACAAAAGTCGGTCGGATTCGTACGTGATGACGTACACCGGACTAAAATAAGGAAGTTCATAGCCAGTAGCCAATAGGTGCCCTAGCGTGGCTTTTTGTCCGTCGGACTAGCACACAGACGAGCGGATTTCGGGGTCCGTCGTAGTTACGAAGTAAAGTTTTAAAGCATGTTTCAAATCTAAAGTACGTCGGATTTGAGGCTAAAAAAGTACGTTGAAAGTCCGGAGAAGCCCACACACGATCGGATTACCAGCCAGCTTTAGTCCGTCAGCGTCCGTTGGACTTTTGTAGACGAAAAGTACGACCGTGTGTACGCGGCATAACAGACACAGCTTAGACAACTGCAGCCAGCAACTGATGGGAGGCCATAGTCCAGTCTGAATTATGTCTATTACACCAAAGAAAACCGCGCTTAGGATCAGTCTATATGGTATATTTGTTTAGGTTGCTGCCTCCCTTAAAACAAAGACACTCCTAGGGGTGTCCTGCCTAGTACCAATCTATTTAAAAAAAATATATATATTATAGGGATACAACGGCGCTACCTCAAAAACCTGTATGTCTGAGCATGTACAGGAAACGTTTAGTGGGAAACGTTTTTTGTGAGCATGTGTGTGACCACGTTTATCTATATGTAGGGGAATTGTGATATAGTCACGGATTAGTGGAGAATGACTACACACATAGATATGAGTTAGCATGGGCTTGCATATAGCCTCCTATGAGATATATATAACCTATCACCAAGCGCCTAACTGACAGCACAGATATTCATGATAGGTCAGTATATAATCTCTAGATCAGAAATTCCAGACAACATATTGTATGTATAAACAACCATATGTCAACACGCATATAATAAGTCCTGTAAGTAAACCACAAATATTTTCCCCTACACCAATACATATATATCTCTGTGTTTCAATGCAAGGATCGTATACTATGGAGATCAAAACATATTTTGTGACAGTCCCATGTAGTTCATGCCGCAATCAGGTTGTTCACCAGGTGACTTTCGTGCATACAGCATAAGGTGGTGACTTCTGTGGCCCCCCTCAAAGTGCTCACTCACCAAATGTAGGAACCCCTGCAGGGGTATCAGGCCTGTAGTCCTAAACAAGGGCTTTCCTGTTCACTGCTGTCACATCTCCAGTTGTGTCCCGGTGGGTCTTAATCCATCCACCAACCCAAGTATCAGTTTTTAATGGGTCAGGATCACACAGCCCATATCAGCACAGCTCCTTCTACTTGAAAGAATGCAGTCCAGCCGGTCATATCACGTGTCAGCGAACATGTTGTCTGTGTTCGCTGACACGTGATATGACCGGCTGGACTGCGGATGGATTAAGACCCACCGGGACACAACTGGAGATGTGACAGCAGTGAACAGGAAAGCCCTTGTTTAGGACTACAGCCTGATACCCCTGCAGGGGTTCCTACATTTGGTGAGTGAGCACTTTGAGGGGGCCACAGAAGTCACCACCTTATGCTGTATGCACGAAAGTCACCTGGTGAACAACCTGATTGCGGCATGAACTACATGGGACTATCACAAAATATGTTTTGATCTCCATAGTATACGATCCTTGCATTGAAACACAGAGATATATATGTATTGGTGTAGGGGAAAATATTTGTGGTTTCCTTACAGGACTTATTATATGCGTGTTGACATATGGTTGTTTATGCATACAATATGTTGTCTGGAATTTCTGATCTAGAGATTATATACTGACCTATCATGAATATCTGTGCTGTCAGTTAGGCGCTTGGTGATAGGTTATATATATCTCATAGGAGGCTATATGCAAGCCCATGCTAACTCATATCTATGTGTGTAGTCATTCTCCACTAATCCGTGACTATATCACAATTCCCCTACATATAGATAAACGTGGTCACACACATGCTCACAAAAAACGTTTCCCACTAAACGTTTCCTGTACATGCTCAGACATACAGGTTTTTGAGGTAGCACAGTCTGAATTATGTGTCCGGGTTTGTCCGGGTGAATCCCGGACAAGTGGCAACCCCTAGTGCAGCTACAGGCAACTTTCAGATATTGTATTGGCGATTCCCTACACCAGGGATATTCAATTAGCGGACCTCCAGCCGTTGCAGAACTACAAGTCCATGAGGCATAGCAAGACTCTGACAGCCACAAGCATGACACCCAGAGGCAGAAGCATGATGGGACTTGTAGTTTTGCAACAGCTGGAGATCCGCTCATTGCATATCCCTGCCCTACACCATAAGAACAATCATAGTGGCTGTTCCGCCACTTGATCCTTCTTATGGACCCCGCCGCCCTCCGGTGCTTCTACCAACTCACCGCTGCCATCGGTGAGCCGGAGAACAGATCCGCCGGCCCCGGATGTCTACCATAGAGATTTCCAGCGGACCAGATGGTCGCGGAGTCTCTATGATCGTTTGGAGGCCGGGCGCGATGTTATGACATCACGCCCGCCCCCGGCATTCAAACAAACGGCGCTGCCTCGGCTGGGAAGCTGAGATCGTTTTTTTTTTTCTTTTTTTATTTCAGCCGTCCCAGCCTAGAGGTGAGATGTGGGGTCTTATTGACCCCATATCTCACTGTAAAGAGGACCGATCATGCCATATTCCTATTACAAGGGATGTTTACATTCCTTGTAATAGGAATAAAAGTGATCCTAATTTTTTTTTTTTAAAGTGTCAAACTAAAAAATCTAAAGTAAAATTAACAATAAAAAAAATAAAAAATAAAAAATAAAGTGCCCCTGTCCCTGTGTGCTCACATGCAGAAGCGAATGTATACGTAAGTCCCGCCCACATATGAAAACGGTGTTCAAATCACACGTGTGAGGTGTCGTCGTGAACGTTAGAGCGAGAGCAATAATTCTAGCCCTAGACCTCCTCTGTAACTCAAAACATAACCAGTAAAAAATTTTAAAGCGTCGCCTATTGGGATTTTTAAATACCGAAGTTTGGCGCCATTCCACGAGCGTGTGCAATTTTGAAGCGTGACATGTTAGGTATCTGTTTACTCGGCTTAACTTCATCTTTCACATTATACCCAGCATAGGGGAAAACAGAAGTGGCACTGTGCAGGGTCCACACATACAGAATAAGAAGAGATATTGAGAATTATGCCTATTATACCCAGCCACTAAAATGATAATAGTACAGTTTAATTACATGTAAAATCTATGAAATGATATAAAATGTATTTGGTACAGTATTACATGACTGAGGTATTTCTTTCCCAGTCAAAGTTTTTTCAGGCTTAAAAAGTGTCAGCTGGTATGAGGTGTGTGTGATGTCACAGTGGGCTGCAAACCGGTTCAAACCAGACTGCAGTTGTTTCAAACCATTCCTGCACTGGAAGCTGACCGAGTCACATTGTCAGATTGTGTCTCCTGGATTATTATAGTTTTTATTCAAATATATTGCTATGGTACTATTATTGTACATATTACTATTTATGATTAATATTTAACATTTTTAGTTTTTTTTCAGGTACACCTGCATCAGTCACCACCACCATGCCACGAGCTTCACGACGTCGGTCCCGTGGAAGGCGATCCCGTCAGGATGGCGGAGAGGAGCCACACCGGACAAGAGGACAACTTCGGAGGAGACAACACCCAGCGCCACAGAGTCCACCGGCAATGGAGCAGCCTACCTGTTCCATTTGCCTCGGTGAGTATAATGGAGAGGGCACCCGAACATTACCGTGTTCTCATATGTTCCATTCTAATTGTATTAACAGATGGCTTCGACAAACCCCAACTTGTCCTGTCTGCCGGGCATTTGCTCCACCAAATGAAAACCCCATCTTGCAGATTGTTGTCGCGAGGATTCATGAAAATGGAGGCATCCGAATGGTTTTCATGTAATGTACAGTTTACCACTCATGCCTCAAAAACAACATAGGGCAAAGTACAGTATACCAATATGTATGTTTTTTTTATATTTCCTGCTTAGAGCCCTTTCACACTGGGGCGGGCGTCGGCGGTAAAGCGCCGCTATTATAAGCGGCGCTTTACCGTCGGTATGCGGCCGCTAGCGGGGTGGTTTTACCCCCGGCTAGCGGCCGAGAAATGGTTAAAAACCACCGCAAAGCGCCTCTGCAGAGGCGCTTTGCCGGCGGTATAGCCGCGCCGTCCCATTGATTTCAATGGGCAGGAGCGGTGAAGGATCGGTATACACTCGGCTCCTTCACCGCTCCGAAGATGCTGCTAGCAGGACTTTTTTTACCGTCCTACCAGCGCATCGCTCCAGTGTGAAAGCCCTCGGGGGCGGCCTCTAGGCCGCGGGTGGGGGCTCCCAGACGGGTACCACCGCGAAGGAGCCCCTCCACCCCGGGGGGCGGCCTCTGGGCCGCGGGTCGGGGCTCCCAGACGGGTACCACCGCGAAGGAGCCCCTCCACCCCGGGGGCGGCCTCTGGGCCGCGGGTGGGGGCTCCCAGACGGGTACCACCGCGAAGGAGCCTCTCCACCCCGGGGGCGGGCTCTTGGCCGCGGGTGGGGGCTCCCAGACGAGTACCACCGCGAAGGAGCCCCTCCACCCCGGGGGCGGCCTCTGGGCCGCGGGTGGGGGCTCCCAGACGGGTACCACCGCGAAGGAGCCCCTCCACCCCGGGGGCGGCCTCTGGGCCGCGGGTGGGGGCTCCCAGATGGGTACCACCGCGAAGGAGCCCCTCCACCCCGGGGGCGGCCTCTGGGCCGCGGGTGGGGGCTCCCAGACGGGTACCACCACGAAGGAGCCCCTCCACCCCGGGGGCGGCCTCTGGGTCGCGGGGTGGGGGCTCCCAGACGGGTACCACCGCGAAGGAGCCCCTCCACCCCGGGGGCGGCCTCTGGGCCGCGGGTGGGGGCTCCCAGACGGGTACCACCGCGAAGGAGCCCCTCCACCCCGGGGGCGGCCTCTGGGCCGCGGGTGGGGGCTCCCAGACGGGCACCACCGCGAAGGAGCCCCTCCACCCCGGGGGGCGGCCTCTGGGCCGCGGGTGGGGGCTCCCAGACGGGCACCACCGCGAAGGAGCCCCTCCACCCCGGGGCGGCCTCTGGGCCGCGGGTGGGGGCTCCCAGACGGGCACCACCGCGAAGGAGCCCCTCCACCCGGGGGGGCCTCTGGGCCGCGGGTGGGGGCTCCCAGACGGCCACCACCGCGAAGGAGCCCCTCCACCCCGGGGGCGGCCTCTGGGCCGCGGGTGGGGGCTCCCAGACGGGCACCACCGCGAAGGAGCCCCTCCACCCCGGGGGCGGCCTCTGGGCCACGGGTGGGGGCTCCCAGACGGGCACCACCGCGAAGGAGCCCCTCCACCCCGGGGGCGGCCTCTGGGCCGCGGGTGGGGGCTCCCAGACGGGTACCACCGCGAAGGAGCCCCTCTACCCCGGGGGCGGCCTCTGGGCCGCGGGTAGGGGCTCCCAGACGGGTACCACCGCGAAGGAGCCCCTCCACCCCGGGTGGGGGCTCCCAGACGGGTACCACCGCGAAGGAGCCCTCTACCCCGGGGGCGGCCTCTGGGCCGCGGGTAGGGGCTCCCAGACGGGTACCACCGCGAAGGAGCCCCTCCACCCCGGGGGCGGCCTCTGGGCCGCGGGTGGGGGCTCCCAGACGGGTACCACCGCGAAGGAGCCCCTCCACCCCGGGGGCGGCCTCTGGGCCGCGGGTGGGGGCTCCCAGACGGGTACCACCGCGAAGGAGCCCCTCCACCCCGGGGGCGGCCTCTGGGCCGCGGGTGGGGGCTCCCAGACGGGTACCACCGCGAAGGAGCCCCTCCACCCCGGGGACGGGCCTCTGGGCCGCGGGTGGGGGCTCCCAGACGGGTAACACCGCGAAGGAGCTCCTCCACCCCGGGGGCGGCCTCTGGGCCGCGGGTGGGGGCTCCCAGACGGGTACCACCGCGAAGGAGCCCCTCCACCCCGGGGGCGGCCTCTGGGCCGCGGGTGGGGGCTCCCAGACGGGTACCACCGCGAAGGAGCCCCTCCACCCCGAGGGCGGCCTCTGGGTCGCGGGTGGGGGCTCCCAGACGGGTTCCACCGCGAAGGAGGCCCTCCACCCCGGGGGCGGCCTCTGGGCCGCGGGTGGGGGCTCCCAGACGGGTACCACCGCGAAGGAGCCCCTCTACCCCGGGGGCGGCCTCTGGGCCGCGGGTGGGGGCTCCCAGAAGGGTACCACCGCGAAGGAGCCCCTCCACCCCGGGGGCGGCCTCTGGGCCGCGGGTGGGGGCTCCCAGACGGGTACCACCGCGAAGGAAACCCTCCACCCCGCGGGCGGCCCCTGGGCCGCGGGTGGGGGCTCCCAGACGGGTACCACCGCGAAGGAGCCCCTCCACCCCGGCGGCGGCCTCTGGGCCGCGGGTGGGGGCTCCCAGACGGGTACCACCGTGAAGGAGCCCCTCCACCCCGGGGGCGGCCTCTGGGCCGCGGGTGGGGGCTCCCAGACGGGTACCACGGCGAAGGAGCCCCTCCACCCCGGGGGCGGCCTCGGGGCCGCGGGTGGGGGCTCCCAGACGGGTACCACCGCGAAGGAGCCCCTCCATCCCGGGGGCGGCCTCTGGGCCGCGGGTGGGGGCTCCCAGACGGGTACCACCGCGAAGGAGCCCCTCCACCCCGGGGGCGGCCCCTGGGCCGCGGGTGGGGGCTCCCAGACGGGTACCACCGCGAAGGAGCCCCTCCACCCCGGGGGCGGCCCCTGGGCTGCGGGTGGGGGCTCCCAGACGGGTACCACGGCGAAGGAGCCCCTCCACCCCGGGGGCGGCCACTGGGCCGCGGGTGGGGGCTCCCAGACGGGTACCACGGCGAAGGAGCCCCTCCACCCCAGGGGCGGCCCCTGGGCCGCGGGTGGGGGCTCCCAGACGGGTACCACCGCGAAGGAGCCCCTCCACCCCGGGGGCGGCCCCTGGGCCGCGGGTGGGGGCTCCCAGACGGGTACCACCGCGAAGGAGCCCCTCCACCCCGGGGGCGGCCTCTGGGCCGCGGGTGGGGGCTCGCAGACGGGTACCACCGCGAAGGAGCCTCTACCCAATAGAGCACTCCATGCATCCCCCTATACACTCTCCTATACCCCATAGCACACTCCATGCATCCTCATACACTCTTTACCCCATAACGCACTCCATGCATGCCCCATTAACTCCCCTATACTCCATAGCGCACTCGATGCATCCTCATATACTTTCCTATACCCCACGGCGCACTCCATGCATGCCACATACACGCTCCTATACTCCATAGCGCACTCCATGCATGCCCCATTAACTCTCCTATACTCCATAGCACACTCCATGCATCCCCATACACTCTTTACCCCATAGCGCACTCCATGCATGCCCCATTAACTCCCCTATACTCCATAGCGCACTCGATGCATCCTCATATACTTTCCTATACCCCACAGCGCACTCCATGCATGCCACATACACGCTCCTATACTCCATAGCGCACTCCATGCATGCCCCATTAACTCTCCTATACTCCATAGCACACTCCATGCATCCTCACACTCTCCTATACACCATAGCACATTCCTTGCATGCCCCTTACGCTCTCCATGCATGCCCCATACACTCTCCTATACGCCATAGCACACTCCATGCATGCCCCATACGCTCTCATATACACTATAGCACACTCCATGCGTCCCCATACACTCTCCTTACCCTATAGCGCACTCCATGCATGCCCCATACACTCTCAAATGCAGCTTCACTGTGCCCATTAATGCAGGATCACTGTCCATCAAATGCAGCTTTACTGTGCCTGTGAATGCAGCCTCACTGTGCCCGTGAATGCAGCCTCACTGTGCCCGTGAATGCAGCTTTACTGTGCCCTTGAATGCAGCCTCATTGTGCCCATGAATGCAGCTTCACTGTGCCCAGGAATGCAACCTCACTGTGCCCAGGAATGCAACCTCACTGTCCATCAAATGCAGCTTTACTGTGCCTGTGAATGCAGCCTCACTGTGCCCGTGAATGCAGCTTCACTGTGCCCATGAATGCAGCTTCACTGTGCCCATGAATGCAGCTTCACTGTGCCCATGAATGCAGCCTCACTATCCATGAAATGCAGCTTTACTGTGCCCATGAATGCAGCCTCAATGTGCATCAAATGCAGCCTCACTGTGCCCATCATTGCAGCCTCAATGTGCATCAAATGCAGCCTCACTGCCCATCAATACATAGTTACCATTGCATGTGTGTCACGGAGTTGGGTCTGTAATCGGCGGCACTGTAACAAGGTTCCGCCCCCCTAGACCGGCTTGTGTGATAGGCAGAACACTTATTCAATCAGTGTTCCATCTATGACCTGAGACGGTCTAGAGGGGTGGGACCTTGTTACAGCGCCGCCGAACACACACATACCCAGCTCCGTGACACACAGTGGGAGATGCCCGCTGTGTGTGACACATAATGACATAAGAGGACAGGGAGTGAAGGGAGCGCTGCAGTTAGCCACAACTCAAAGCGGCCCCAGGGCAGACGACCTACCTGGAAGTTTCCCGGTATCCTGGTAGGCCAGTCTGGCCATGGGGACGTACAATGTAAAACGTGGTGGTATTTCCCCAGCCAGGGGAAATACAACCAGGTGCAATGCTCTGCAGGCAAAAAAAAATTATAAATCCACATTTTTTTTAACCTGCAAATCAGTTCACTTTTTATTATTATTTACATTATTAGAACAAATAAGTTGACTTAATGTTAATAAATGCAAATTTATTTATTTTTTCCTGCAAAAAAAAAGGAGAGAGAGAGAGAGACAGACAGACACCAGATTGCACCTTAATTCTTCTCCTCCATGGCCGTTAGCTTCTCCTATTCTCCTGCTGCCTTCACAAATATCACTCGTGACTCGGCAGCAGACTAGTGGGCGGTGCTGGCGCCGCATGGACCGGATGTAAAATCAAGCACCACGGCGTTCTCCTGCTCCCATGTATATCACTCCGCAGCCTGCAGTTCAGTGGGCAGCGCTGGTCGGATCAAAAGAGGTGGAGGTTTTGCATCGGAAAGTGCGTCGGCCACCGATGCTATTCATTTTACTGAAAGGCAAGCTCCGAGCCAAAAGCGGCCCCAGGGCACTGAGGGCAGGCGGCCTACCGGGAAAATTCTTGGTATCCCGGTAGGCCAGTCCGGCCCTGCATAACTGTCACGGACCTGGCCGGAGCAGAGGCTGTTGGAGAGGACTGTGTGCGGGCCTGTTGCCCACCGATTATGGGCCCTAGCATTTGAGGTGAATGAGAAATCCAGTCTGAACTGTATTAATCGGACTCAGTCGTGTATATATGTATATTTTGTTGGTTGTGTGATTCTGTTGGGGACTCCTTGCTGTGGATCTGTGTCCCTGAAGAGGGAGGGGGGGTTTCTCCAGCAGCCCCCTGCTGATAAGACTGATTCATTCTGTTGGGACACATCATGTGAGGAGATGCTGGTGTCAACCTGTGTTTATGTTAATTGAATGAGCTAATGACATTGTCCTCTATACAATGTAGGAGACGGGACGACTCCTATTGGAGCTCATGTTAATTAGGTTAGCTTTGAGTCATCCTGGTGTATAAATGTATGTGAGATCTCAAATAAAGGGTAGTTCTGATGTACTCCAAGACTGGTGTTGTCTAGTTCTTGGGGTTCCTATAGCCAGATCCATTGGACTCGTGTTCCAGAACTTAGGAAGCGGTATATGACGGAAGCACTCAAGCGGAGTGTGGGACGTTCCGTGACATTGGAGGCAGCGGTGGGATAGCTTCCTGAAGTCTGGGACATCCAAACCTCCAACTGGATCCAAGATCAGCATAGCAGACTTCAGTCACCCCAGCGGAGATATGGACCTGGCATCAGAATTCCCGGGGCTGCTGCGGATCATCCTTTCAACGTACACCAGGACTGTGTCTGAGGATGAATGCCTGGAGCTTAGGCAGCTGATTCGGGTGGAGCTCTGGATTGCAGCCCTCCGTCTCGCTGGTATAAAACAGGGCAAGTGCTTTCCAACCCAAGAGCAACGGGCCAGTGACCAACGGGCATTGCGGATGGCATTCCTGGGAGAGCAGCCCCAGGAGCAATGGGTGACTGAGTTGGACAGGTTGGTCCAGCAGGAGATAGAGCTGGACAATCGGTATCGGGCTCTGCAATGGCATGCAGAGGAGGGATATTTAGGGGAGACAACAGAATGCTCTCCGGAGGGATATGACTTTGGCGGCCCTGGATTGCTGTGGGAGAACCTTACAGATCTTTTTATGTTTGGCGATGAGGGGGAACCTGACCTTGAGGACATGAGAGACTATAGAGAGTCTATGCTCAGTCTTGCAGGGGTCTCAGAGCTCAAACCTGATCTGGACCATTTGCTAAGGAAGGAACAGCATCTGGAAAGGGCATACAGGAAACTGCTAGAACAAGTTCAGCAGCATGCCAGAGAATCGGCAGTGGAAAATCCGGAGATTGCCGTCCCCAAACCTGAAGTGCTGACAACAGGGCAGAGCTCTGCTAACCTCTGCCCAGCACTGATAACATCTTCTGGGTTCCATGGACAGGAGATGGTGAACCTATATCCCCAGACATCAGTTGCAGAGACATGGGACTTGATAGACTTTTCTGCTGAGGAAGAACAACCTGATGAGCCTCCAGCAGAAGAGCTGCTATCAGGGCCAAAGTTCACTGTGTTCTGCCCAGCACCAACAGTGGCTTCGGCCTTCTTGAGAGAAGAGGTAGTCGGCCTTTCTCCCACAACACTAACAGGGACATGTGATTTTCTGCCAGCAGCATCTATGGAGTTAAAACAAACTTCTCCAGCTGAAGATCTGGTAACTGAACAGAGGGTCCAAGACCTCTGTCCCACACTTTTACCACTTCCAGAGACTGGGGATTTAATAGACGTTTCTGTAGAGGAGGAACCACCTGGCAAACCCCCAGCAGAAGTGCTGGCAACCGGACAGAGGGTCCAAGACCTCTGCCCCACACCTGCAGCAATTGTGGAGGCCCAAGGTGAGGAGGTGGCAGTCTATCGCGAGCTGCAGATCAGGATCCAAGGAGAGAATGCAGTCATCACCTCACAACTGCAGCTTGATCTGGTGTCGGTTGATGGGGCTTCAGTCCCCCCCTGTATACCCCAGGGATGCTGGGCAGTCGGCCCAGATCCCCAACAGCAGGATGGAGTGAGCCCAGTCCCACTGTCTTCTCTCCAGCGGCAGAAAGGATTCCAGGGAGAAGGGCCAGTCCGGGCCTCTCCCCAGCGGCAGATATGTTCTCTGAGAGAGGCAGAGGATGGCTGGGTGAGTAACACACTGTTTGGAATAATTTGTTTGGGGTACTGTGTGGGTACAGGCAGTAGAGGACTGGAACTACTGACTAACTTCGGAGTCAACCCGTCTGGGGTCTCCTCCTATGTTAGTCTCCTGCCGAAAGGGGAGAAATGTCACGGACCTGGCCGGAGCAGAGGCTGTTGGAGAGGACTGTGTGCGGGCCTGTTGCCCACCGATTATGGGCCCTAGCATTTGAGGTGAATGAGAAATCCAGTCTGAACTGTATTAATCGGACTCAGTCGTGTATATATGTATATTTTGTTGGTTGTGTGATTCTGTTGGGGACTCCTTGCTGTGGATCTGTGTCCCTGAAGAGGGAGGGGGGGTTTCTCCAGCAGCCCCCTGCTGATAAGACTGATTCATTCTGTTGGGACACATCATGTGAGGAGATGCTGGTGTCAACCTGTGTTTATGTTAATTGAATGAGCTAATGACATTGTCCTCTATACAATGTAGGAGACGGGACGACTCCTATTGGAGCTCATGTTAATTAGGTTAGCTTTGAGTCATCCTGGTGTATAAATGTATGTGAGATCTCAAATAAAGGGTAGTTCTGATGTACTCCAAGACTGGTGTTGTCTAGTTCTTGGGGTTCCTATAGCCAGATCCATTGGACTCGTGTTCCAGAACTTAGGAAGCGGTATATGACGGAAGCACTCAAGCGGAGTGTGGGACGTTCCGTGACAATAACAAACTCCATACATGCCCCATACACTCTCCTATACCCCATAGCGCACTCCATGCATCCTCATACACTCTCCTGTACCCGATAGCACACTCCATGCATGGCTCATACACTCTCCTATACTCGATAGCGCACTCTATGCATGCCCCATACAATCTCCTATACTCTATAGCACACTCCATGCATGCCCCATACACTCTCCTATACTCTAGCGCACTCCATGCATGCCCCATTCACTCTCCTATACTCTATAGGGCACTCCATGCATGCCCCATACACTCTCCTATACTCCATAGCGCACTCCATTCATACCCCATACACTCTCCAATACCCCATAGTGCACTCCATGCATGCCCCATACACTCTCCTATACTGTATGGAGCACTCCATGCATGCCCCATACACTCTCCTATACTCCATAGCACACTCCATGCATCCTCATACACTCTCCTATACACCATAGCACACTCCATGCATGCCCCAAACACTCTCCTATACTCCATAGCGCACTCCATGCATCCTCATACAATCTCAAATAATCCATAGCGCACTCCATGCATCCTCCTACACTTTCCTATACTCCATAGCGCACTCCATGCATCCTCATACACTCTCCTATATGCCATAGCACACTCCATGCATGCCCCATACACTCTCATATACATCATAGCACACACCATGCTTCCCCATACACTCTCCTTACCCCATAGCGTACTCCATGCATGCCCCATACACTCTCCTATACTCCATAGCGCTCCATGCATGCCCCATACATTCCTCATCACATTTCTATATACCATCCCTCAGGTCCCTGTATACTTCACATAACAAACATTCCTCATCACATTTCTATATCCCATCCCTCAGGTCCCTGTATACTTCACATAACAAACATTCCTCATCACATTTCTATATCCCATCCCTCAGGTCCCTGTATACTTCACATAACAAACATTCCTCATCACATTTCTATATACATCCCTCAGGTCCCTGTATACTTCACATAACAAACATTCCTCATCACATTTCTATATACATCCCTCAGGTCTCTGTATACTTCACATAACAAACATTCCTCATCACATTTCTATATACATCCCTCAGGTCTCTGTATACTTCACACAACAAACATTCCTCATCACATTTCTATATCCCATCCCTCAGGTCTCTGTATACTTCACATAACAAACATTCCTCATCACATTTCTATATCCCATCCCTCAGATCCCTGTATACTTCACATATTAAACATTCCTCATGACATTGTAGGACTTAAGCCCATTTACTTAATACCATCCTACCATACATACCCTCCCTCCAAAAACATCAGGGATGACTCGGACTAGTTTTTGGAGTAAAATGGCCTTGCGGCCTTTTATTTAAAACATATAAATTAACATAAATATATAAATAACTGTATTTCCTTAACTAACTTGTTAAGGTAACTTACTCAGTAAGAACTGTGACTATGAACTAGGTCACTGGTACAACCTCGTTAATTTAAAACCTGCCAGTCGGAAACCCCGGACACGGCATTATAACCACATACCCCAGTGACCTAGCATATTAACTCCTGCAGGTTAACCCTTAGGGCCTGAAGGTACCAACTACAATCCCCATCCTTCCATGTATGGGTACCAGCAAAACTCCCATCATCTGGATGGGTACAATCAAACAACCCCCCATCCTTGGATGGGTACACATGTTACAACTTGTAACAGAACATTATCCTATTCCAGGAACAAACAACTACTGCCAACCATTGGGAGGGTGGGTGGGAATCTCGTCCACCACCGCTCTCAAAACTGACGTCACTTCCCCTTCCTAACTCTTCTAACTAAAACTTCCTGCAGCTCCTCCCCCTCTCCAAAAAGGAGAAGTGTAACCCTTTCAGGGACAGGCAGATGTGCAGTCCAGCACTGTCATGCCGTCCCTGCGCTTAGGGTCCCCCCTGGCTCCGTGACTCTCTTGACATTGTAGGACTTAAGCCCATTTACTTAATACCATCCTACCATACATACCCTCCCTCCAAAAACATCAGGGATGACTCGGACTAGTTTTTGGAGTAAAATGGCCTTGCGGCCTTTTATTTAAAACATATAAATTAACATAAATATATAAATAACTGTATTTCCTTAACTAACTTGTTAAGGTAACTTACTCAGTAAGAACTGTGACTATGAACTAGGTCACTGGTACAACCTCGTTAATTTAAAACCTGCCAGTCGGAAACCCCGGACACGGCATTATAACCACATACCCCAGTGACCTAGCATATTAACTCCTGCAGGTTAACCCTTAGGGCCTGAAGGTACCAACTACAATCCCCATCCTTCCATGTATGGGTACCAGCAAAACTCCCATCATCTGGATGGGTACAATCAAACAACCCCCCATCCTTGGATGGGTACACATGTTACAACTTGTAACAGAACATTATCCTATTCCAGGAACAAACAACTACTGCCACAGCGCGAAAGGGATAACCCCTTACCCTTGCGAGCACCTCCACACACTAAGCCCTCTTTGTATGCCTTCTTGCAAGCCCAAAGACCATAGGTCCGTGCCCACCTCATTGAGATGTACACCATCGCTGCGCAAATAACGCCATGTGTCCACCTCCAACTCCCTGTGACGGATGGCCAAGCCCCCATTTCTTATAAAAAACCGACTAACTTCCTTATTAACCTTTATCCTGGCCCTATTCACTTTTTTATCTGATAGAGCCCAGCGCCACGATAGCCTGCCTACCATGTCAGACCACACCAAGATCATCTTGGGATAAGCGGCCTTTAAACGCAGGAAATCACACTTGATGTCCCTGATAAGGTCCCTCATGGATCTAGCTCCCATGTCATTTCCACCCACGTGTAAAAACAATACATCAGGGGCCCTGTCCAGGCGAGAGAATCTATGCACTTCCCCCAATACCCTATTCCACTGCATGCCCGGAACCCCAATCCACCTGATGAGGGCCTCTTGTCTGGGGATGCGAAGTTGTCTGCCGTTCGGCCGAACGTCCGCTCTCTTGGCCCCCCAAAACACGTAGGAATGACCGAGTATCCAAACCAGACATGCATCTTGACCTGTAAACAAATTGGATAATAATAATACAACCTCAGAACTTTAAACCCCAACGCCTACTCATCAACAACCCCAGCTAACATTACATTTGAACCATGTTAGGGCGGACATACAGTTTGAATCTATCCGAATCCCATCTGCCAATACGTCTGATCACTTCCTGACTCAAACCTGCCCTGGCCGCCTCTGTGGCTGCCCCAATCCTAAAAGAATGTGATGAAAATTGTGAAGGGTCACATCCCACCCTGGCCACGCATTTCTTAAAAACTGTTACAAATTGATATTTTGAAAGACACAAACCGTCCACATGTATCAAGAAGGGGCCATTAACGGCAGGCCTAACCGTCATAAAAGCTCCCACAAGCCTGACCGGGCATATGTCCTGCTCTGCAATCTTCCCAAACTCCAGATATCTGCCTCTCCCTGCTTGATCCGTTTTTGACCTATGAATCCATATGCGGACTCTATCTACCAGTACTTCAACTTCCCCGTGGAAAAGACCGCCTGGAGCCGTCTTTGACGGGCTCACCAACTCACTTATTCTCAGTGCCCCAAAAAAGGCCAGCGCGAACGCTGCTTTGAATAGTGCGCATTCGTACTTTGATCTGCTGACCCCTTCCAAACTAAGCATTAACTGCTTGAGCATTTCAAAAGAGACCGGGCACCTCCCATCCCTCTGTTTATAAGCTTTTCTATAGCCCTTGACTGCTTGCCGTAACCAAAATTCCTTCGTATGGTCCCGGGTTCCCTGCCATTTAAAAAGGAAGGCCAAACCTGCCAATTCACGATTGATGGCAGCTGCCGAGATACCATTTTCAAATTCCCTGATTATAAAATACAGCACTGCCTTGTCCACTTCCGGATCATCTGATCCCATGCCCAAGTCCTGCAGAAAGGCGAACCACTCCTTCCATACCTTAGAGTAGGCATTCCATGTAGCCGTACTCACGGAACGCTGAATCCAGTTTACTGCTGTTCCAAGGCAATGTTCCATATCCAGCTGGGACAGGCGACCCCCTGATGATCTGCCTCTGGTGCCAACCTCCGGAACCTGTCCCACTGAAAACGAGACAAAGCGTCAGCCAAGGTGTTCTCCGTCCCTGGTAGATGAACAGCATAAATGAACACATTCAGTTGTAAACAACAAAGTACTAGATGGCGCAAAAGCCTGACCACCGGCACTGATGCCGCGGTCAGCCGATTAACAACTTGCACCACCCCTAGATTGTCACAATTGAAACGAACCTTCCGGTTTCGCAACGACTCGCCCCATAGCTCCATGGCCACCACTATGGGGAACAGCTCTAAAAGTACCAGGTTCTTTAAGAACCCAGCCTCCCGCCAAGCCGCCGGCCACTTCTCCGCACACCAGTGGCCTTTACAAAAAGCACCAAACCCCGTTGACCCGGCGGCGTCAGTAAACAACTCTAGATCCCAGTTACTAACTGGCCCAGACATCCATAACGCCCTTCCATTGAAAGACTCCAAGAATACCTGCCACACCCGTAAATCCTCCCTGTGCTCTCTGGTCAGACTCACGAAATGTGTCGGCGCCCGGATCCCAGCAGTGGCGGCTGACAGCCGCCTGCAGAAAATTCGTCCCATAGGGATGATTCGGCAAGCGAAGTTTAGCTTACCTAGCAAAGATTGGAGTTGGCGAAGTTGCAATTTCCTAACTCCAATAGTCCCTCGAACTTCCTCTTTCAACTTCGACAGTTTGTCCTGCGGAATCCTGCATTCCATCCTCCCTGAGTCAATCTCTATTCCGAGGAATGTGATGTTCGGCGTTGGACCTTCGGTTTTTTCCGGGGCTAGCGGTACTCCAAATCTTTCCGCTAGATACTGCAAAGTACCCAAAAGCACTGCACATATGTTGGAACCCGCTGGACCCACACATAAGAAGTCGTCCAAATAGTGGATGACTGAATTGATACCCGACACATCCCGTACCGCCCATTCCAAGAACGAGCTGAACGTTTCGAAAAGAGCACAGGATATTGAACATCCCATTGGAAGGCATCGATCTACATAGTAGGCCCCTTTCCATTTACAGCCTAGCCATCTGAAACTGTCGGGATGAACTGGCAACAGCCGAAAAGCCGATTCGATATCAGACTTGGCCATTAAAGACCCCTGCCCATATCTCCTCACCCATGAGACCGCTGCGTCAAAAGATGTGTACGTAACCGCACAATCTTCCGGGGCTATAGCATCATTCACCGACCCTCCCTTCGGGAAGGAAAGGTGATGTATGAGTCTAAACTTATTGGGCTCTCTCTTTGGTACCACACCCAAGGGAGAGACCACTAACCCTTGTAGAGGTCTTTCCATAAAAGGACCCGCCATGCGTCCCAATGACACCTCTTTTTCCAATTTTTTAGAGACCACTGCTGCATGCAGCAAAGCTGACCTCAAATTCTTGGCCTCAGGCGGCACCTCCGCCAAGGCACAAGGGATGTGAAAACCCTCCCTAAAACCCGCCTCTATCGTGGCGGCCGCTGTTCGGTCCGGGTACCTACTGAGGAAAGGCAGCATCCTTTCCACCCGTACCGGAGTCCTCCCTCTTACCTGGAGTATCTCCGGCGCGTCCTTTCCCTTTTCTGAAGCATTTTGACAATGCATGGGATCCCCCGCAGCCGGAACACAAATGCTTGAAACGACAGTTGGCTCCAAATCTGCAAGTTCCTTCATTAAATTGCCAGCAATATCCCCATTTTTTCTCGGCCGGCTGTCCCGGGGTTGTTGAACCTCCGACCCCTGCCTGAAAAAACTGACTAGGGGCCCTCGCCGCTGTCATCAACCTCATCCACAAGCTGATGTCCTTGTGATCCCAGCGTAGATTCGGTCGCACCGCCATCCTCTGACGAAACTGCTCATCATAGCGTAGCCACGCCATGCCCCCGTATGTTCTGTGGGCCTCACTAATGGCCTCTAGGTACACAAACAGCGCTGAACAATGTTCTGGCGCTTTTTCACCTACCACGCTCGCCAAAATGGCGAACGCTTGTAGCCAGTTGGAGAACGTTCGCGGGATCAAGCGATGCCTACGCTTCTCCTCATCTTCCTTTTTTCCTTCTACTGGTTTTAACCTATCCAGATTAAATTTTTCTAGCGGTAGTAACGTGAAAATTTCCACGTACTCGCCTTTCCATATTTTTTCCTTAACCTCAGCTTTTAAATGAGCCCCCAAAGGGCCCTCAAAGCAGACATATACCTCACTCCTTGCCGCATCCGCTAGTCTAACGGAATCGGCTTGTTTCTCTGTTGTCTTCACCTGGTCCCCCGAAGACGTAGCCACCGCGGTGCCAGATGGGGGCACCCCGACCGCTGAAACCGCTGCCTCCGGCGAAACTTGAACCTCGCCCCTAACTGATGGGGTGGTCCCTGTCTGTGAGGTATTCCTCTCTGTTGACCACGCAGTCGCCGGTGTACTTCCTGTCCCTGCTTCCACGCGTGCTACCAGTTCTTTTAGGCCAGTTAACAACACCCGCAACCCCTCGTTCCCTACTTGGGTCGCCACTGCGGACGGTGGAGACGATACCGACTCCCCCCCCCTTGGCCTGACTACGCCCCCCGACCGTGAATTACCCCTCTGTACATTTTTTCCCAATAAATTATGTAAAAGAATAGTAACATTATCGGAAGGATTGCACTCACCGGGCTGCACTGGACCGCGCCCAACAGCCGCCACTCCTGGAACCAGCGATGCTTGATATCCTTGATTGTCGCCTCCGTCAGACCCGGACAGCTCTCCTTCCGACCGATCGTCCTGTTCGTTCGTCCCGCCAATTTCCCGATGCACCCCACTTGCGGATGCAGTGGTTGCCGAGGGCCTGCGGTGCTGTGTACGCCACTCCTCCCTTGGGTACCGCTGGGCCCGCTGGATACCCCCGGTGATGGACTCCTGCGTCTGCTGCTGCGCGGGGTGCTTGCCGACCGTCTATTACCTCCCCTCGCGTTGGTATTGGCGTCCCTCTCTGACCCGCTATCCCCCTGCGGCGGACTACTGTCCATCTCGGGCCCCCGTGACCTTCCTCCACTTGCTGCGGTGCGTTCTTGTGCGTCCCGCGCCTTCCGTCCCTCTCCTGCTGACCTCTCAGGGGGCTGTAAGCATCTGCGCCTGGCTGGGGGGGAAGAGCCGCGTGCGTTGCTAGGCACCCTTCCCCCAGTCCCTCCAACTTTCCTCCGATTCCCCCGGGCTTCTCTTCGTCCATCCCTCTGCCTGGCCTGTATGTTTGGTGCCTGCGCCTCTCCCGCCGCCATCCCCCGCTGTGCTGGTCTAGCTGAGCCCCTATCAGCCTCAGGGCTGTATCTCTCCGGTGGACGCGATCGCCTGGCCCTGGGAGTTGGGGACCCCCCCCCGCTCACCGTCGGCCCGCCGTCCATAATCAAGCGCAGCTGCTCCTGTAGCCAGTCCGCGCCGTTCGCGGTGACCGCCGCTCTAAGCTGCTCCACAAAATCCTCCCTCGCCGCCATGCTAAGTAAAGGAAGGGGAAGATGGAGAGCGGTGAGGTGTGCTACTAATCTCGTCCACCACCGCTCTCAAAACTGACGTCACTTCCCCTTCCTAACTCTTCTAACTAAAACTTCCTGCAGCTCCTCCCCCTCTCCAAAAAGGAGAAGTGTAACCCTTTCAGGGACAGGCAGATGTGCAGTCCAGCACTGTCATGCCGTCCCTGCGCTTAGGGTCCCCCCTGGCTCCGTGACTCTCTTCACATTTCTATATACCATCCCTCAGGTCCCTGCATACTTCACATATTAAACATTCCTCATCACATTTCTATATACCATCCCTCAGGTCCCTGTATACTTCACATAACAAACATTCCTCATCACATTTCTATATCCCATCCCTCAGGTCCCTGTATACTTCACACAACAAACATTCCTCATCACATTTCTATATACCATCCCTCAGGTCCCTGTATACTTCACATAACAAACATTCCTCATCACATTTCTATATCCCATCCCTCAGGTCCCTGTATACTTCACATAACAAACATTCCTCATCACATTTCTATATACCATCCCTCAGATCCCTGTATACTTCACATATTAAACATTCCTCATCACATTTCTATATACCATCCCTCAGGTCCCTGTATACTTCACATATTAAACATTCCTCATCACATTTCTATATACCATCCCTCAGGTCCCTGTATACTTCACATAACAAACATTCCTCATCACATTTCTATATACCATCCCTCAGGTCCCTGTATACTTCACATAACAAACATTCCTCATCACATTTCTATATCCCATCCCTCAGGTCTCTGTATACTTCACATAACAAACATTCCTCATCACATTTCTATATCCCATCCCTCAGGTCCCTGTATACTTCACATATTAAACATTCCTCATCACATTTCTATATACCATCCCTCAGGTCCCTGTATACTTCACATAACAAACATTCCTCATCACATTTCTATATCCCATCCCTCAGGTCCCTGTATACTTCACACAACAAACATTCCTCATCACATTTCTATATCCCATCCCTCAGGTCCCTGTATACTTCACACAACAAACATTCCTCATCACATTTCTATATCCCATCCCTAAGATCCCTGTATACTTCACAGAACAAACATTCCTCATCACATTTCTATATACCATCCCTCAGGTCTCTGTATACTTCACATAACAAACATTCCTCATCACATTTCTATATCCCATCCCTCAGGTCCCTGTATACTTCACATAACAAACATTCCTCATCACATTTCTATATACCATCCCTCAGGTCCCTGTATACTTCACATAACAAACATTCCTCATCACATTTCTATATCCCATCCCTCAGGTCCCTGTATACTTCACAGAACAAACATTCCTCATTACATTTCTATATACCATCCCTCAGATCCCTGTATACTTCACATAACAAACATTCCTCATCACATTTCTATATCCCATCCCTCAGATCCCTGTATACTTCACATAACAAACATTCCTCATCACATTTCTATATACATCCCTCAGGTCCCTGTATACTTCACAGAACAAACATTCCTCATCACATTTCTATATCCCATCCCTAAGATCCCTGTATACTTCACATAACAAACATTCCTCATCACATTTCTATATCCCATCCCTCAGATCCCTGTATACTTCACATAACAAACATTCCTCATCACATTTCTATATACATCCCTCAGGTCCCTGTATACTTCACATAACAAACATTCCTCATCACATTTCTATATACCATCCCTCAGGTCCCTGTATACTTCACATAACAAACATTCCTCATCACATTTCTATATCCCATCCCTCAGGTCTCTGTATACTTCACACAACAAACATTCCTCATCACATTTCTATATCCCATCCCTCAGATCCCTGTATACTTCACATAACAAACATTCCTCATCACATTTCTATATCCCATCCCTCAGGTCTCTGTATACTTCACATAACAAACATTCCTCATCACATTTCTATATCCCATCCCTCAGGTCCCTGTATACTTCACATATTAAACATTCCTCATCACATTTCTATATACCATCCCTCAGGTCCCTGTATACTTCACAGAACAAACATTCCTCATCACATTTCTATATCCCATCCCTCAGGTCTCTGTATACTTCACATAACAAACATTCCTCATCACATTTCTATATCCCATCCCTCAGGTCTCTGTATACTTCACATAACAAACATTCCTCATCACATTTCTATATCCCATCCCTCAGGTCCCTGTATACTTCACATATTAAACATTCCTCATCACATTTCTATATACCATCCCTCAGGTCCCTGTATACTTCACACAACAAACATTCCTCATCACATTTCTATATCCCATCCCTCAGGTCCCTGTATACTTCACATAACAAACATTCCTCATCACATTTCTATATACCATCCCTCAGGTCCCTGTATACTTCACATAACAAACATTCCTCATCACATTTCTATATCCCATCCCTCAGGTCCCTGTATACTTCACATAACAAACATTCCTCATCACATTTCTATATCCCATCCCTCAGGTCCCTGTATACTTCACATAACAAACATTCCTCATCACATTTCTATATACCATCCCTAAGATCCCTGTATACTTCACATAACAAACATTCCTCATCACATTTCTATATACCATCCCTCAGGTCCCTGTATACTTCACATATTAAACATTCCTCATCACATTTCTATATCCCATCCCTCAGGTCCCTGTATACTTCACATAACAAACATTCCTCATCACATTTCTATATACCATCCCTCAGATCCCTGTATACTTCACATATTAAACATTCCTCATCACATTTCTATATACCATCCCTCAGGTCCCTGTATACTTCACATATTAAACATTCCTCATCACATTTCTATATACCATCCCTCAGGTCCCTGTATACTTCACATAACAAACATTCCTCATCACATTTCTATATACCATCCCTCAGGTCCCTGTATACTTCACATAACAAACATTCCTCATCACATTTCTATATCCCATCCCTCAGGTCTCTGTATACTTCACATAACAAACATTCCTCATCACATTTCTATATCCCATCCCTCAGGTCCCTGTATACTTCACATATTAAACATTCCTCATCACATTTCTATATACCATCCCTCAGGTCCCTGTATACTTCACATAACAAACATTCCTCATCACATTTCTATATCCCATCCCTCAGGTCCCTGTATACTTCACACAACAAACATTCCTCATCACATTTCTATATCCCATCCCTCAGGTCCCTGTATACTTCACACAACAAACATTCCTCATCACATTTCTATATCCCATCCCTCAGATCCCTGTATACTTCACACAACAAACATTCCTCATCACATTTCTATATCCCATCCCTAAGATCCCTGTATACTTCACAGAACAAACATTCCTCATCACATTTCTATATACCATCCCTCAGGTCTCTGTATACTTCACATAACAAACATTCCTCATCACATTTCTATATCCCATCCCTCAGGTCCCTGTATACTTCACATAACAAACATTCCTCATCACATTTCTATATACCATCCCTCAGGTCCCTGTATACTTTACATAACAAACATTCCTCATCACATTTCTATATCCCATCCCTCAGGTCCCTGTATACTTCACAGAACAAACATTCCTCATTACATTTCTATATACCATCCCTCAGATCCCTGTATACTTCACATAACAAACATTCCTCATCACATTTCTATATCCCATCCCTCAGATCCCTGTATACTTCACAGAACAAACATTCCTCATCACATTTCTATATCCCATCCCTAAGATCCCTGTATACTTCACAGAACAAACATTCCTCATCACATTTCTATATACCATCCCTAAGATCCCTGTATACTTCACACAACAAACATTCCTCATCACATTTGTATATACCATCCCTAAGATCCCTGTATACTTCACATAACAAACATTCCTCATCACATTTATATATACCATCCCTCAGGTCCCTGTATACTTCACATATTAAACATTCCTCATCACATTTCTATATCCCATCCCTCAGATCCCTGTATACTTCACAGAACAAACATTCCTCATCACATTTCTATATCCCATCCCTAAGATCCCTGTATACTTCATATAACAAACATTCCTCATCACATTTCTATATCCCATCCCTCAGATCTCTGTATACTTCACATAACAAACATTCCTCATCACATTTCTATATCCCATCCCTCAGGTCCCTGTATACTTCACATAACAAACATTCCTCATCACATTTCTATATACCATCCCTAAGATCCCTGTATACTTCACATAACAAACATTCCTCATCACATTTCTATATACCATCCCTCAGGTCCCTGTATACTTCACATATTAAACATTCCTCATCACATTTCTATATACCATCCCTCAGATCCCTGTATACTTCACATATTAAACATTCCTCATCACATTTCTATATACCATCCCTCAGGTCCCTGTATACTTCACATATTAAACATTCCTCATCACATTTCTATATACCATCCCTCAGGTCCCTGTATACTTCACATAACAAACATTCCTCATCACATTTCTATATACCATCCCTCAGGTCCCTGTATACTTCACATAACAAACATTCCTCATCACATTTCTATATCCCATCCCTCAGGTCTCTGTATACTTCACATAACAAACATTCCTCATCACATTTCTATATCCCATCCCTCAGGTCCCTGTATACTTCACATATTAAACATTCCTCATCACATTTCTATATACCATCCCTCAGGTCCCTGTATACTTCACATAACAAACATTCCTCATCACATTTCTATATCCCATCCCTCAGGCCCCTGTATACTTCACACAACAAACATTCCTCATCACATTTCTATATCCCATCCCTCAGGTCCCTGTATACTTCACACAACAAACATTCCTCATCACATTTCTATATCCCATCCCTAAGATCCCTGTATACTTCACAGAACAAACATTCCTCATCACATTTCTATATACCATCCCTCAGGTCTCTGTATACTTCACATAACAAACATTCCTCATCACATTTCTATATCCCATCCCTCAGGTCCCTGTATACTTCACATAACAAACATTCCTCATTACATTTCTATATACCATCCCTCAGGTCCCTGTATACTTTACATAACAAACATTCCTCATCACATTTCTATATCCCATCCCTCAGGTCCCTGTATACTTCACAGAACAAACATTCCTCATTACATTTCTATATACCATCCCTCAGATCCCTGTATACTTCACATAACAAACATTCCTCATCACATTTCTATATCCCATCCCTCAGATCCCTGTATACTTCACAGAACAAACATTCCTCATCACATTTCTATATCCCATCCCTAAGATCCCTGTATACTTCACATAACAAACATTCCTCATCACATTTCTATATCCCATCCCTCAGATCCCTGTATACTTCACATAACAAACATTCCTCATCACATTTCTATATACATCCCTCAGGTCCCTGTATACTTCACATAACAAACATTCCTCATCACATTTCTATATACCATCCCTCAGGTCCCTGTATACTTCACATAACAAACATTCCTCATCACATTTCTATATCCCATCCCTCAGGTCTCTGTATACTTCACACAACAAACATTCCTCATCACATTTCTATATCCCATCCCTCAGATCCCTGTATACTTCACATAACAAACATTCCTCATCACATTTCTATATCCCATCCCTCAGGTCTCTGTATACTTCACATAACAAACATTCCTCATCACATTTCTATATCCCATCCCTCAGGTCCCTGTATACTTCACATATTAAACATTCCTCATCACATTTCTATATACCATCCCTCAGGTCCCTGTATACTTCACAGAACAAACATTCCTCATCACATTTCTATATCCCATCCCTCAGATCCCTGTATACTTCACATAACAAACATTCCTCATCACATTTCTATATCCCATCCCTCAGGTCTCTGTATACTTCACATAACAAACATTCCTCATCACATTTCTATATCCCATCCCTCAGGTCTCTGTATACTTCACATAACAAACATTCCTCATCACATTTCTATATCCCATCCCTCAGGTCCCTGTATACTTCACATATTAAACATTCCTCATCACATTTCTATATACCATCCCTCAGGTCCCTGTATACTTCACACAACAAACATTCCTCATCACATTTCTATATCCCATCCCTCAGGTCCCTGTATACTTCACATAACAAACATTCCTCATCACATTTCTATATACCATCCCTCAGGTCCCTGTATACTTCACATAACAAACATTCCTCATCACATTTCTATATCCCATCCCTCAGGTCCCTGTATACTTCACATAACAAACATTCCTCATCACATTTCTATATCCCATCCCTCAGGTCCCTGTATACTTCACATAACAAACATTCCTCATCACATTTCTATATACCATCCCTAAGATCCCTGTATACTTCACATAACAAACATTCCTCATCACATTTCTATATACCATCGCTCAGGTCCCTGTATACTTCACATATTAAACATTCCTCATCACATTTCTATATCCCATCCCTCAGGTCCCTGTATACTTCACATAACAAACATTCCTCATCACATTTCTATATCCCATCCCTAAGATCCCTGTATACTTCACATAACAAACATTCCTCATCACATTTCTATATCCCATCCCTCAGATCCCTGTATACTTCACATAACAAACATTCCTCATCACATTTCTATATACATCCCTCAGGTCCCTGTATACTTCACATAACAAACATTCCTCATCACATTTCTATATACCATCCCTCAGGTCCCTGTATACTTCACAAAACAAACATTCCTCATCACATTTCTATATCCCATCCCTCAGGTCTCTGTATACTTCACACAACAAACATTCCTCATCACATTTCTATATCCCATCCCTCAGATCCCTGTATACTTCACATAACAAACATTCCTCATCACATTTCTATATCCCATCCCTCAGGTCTCTGTATACTTCACATAACAAACATTCCTCATCACATTTCTATATCCCATCCCTCAGGTCCCTGTATACTTCACATATTAAACATTCCTCATCACATTTCTATATACCATCCCTCAGGTCCCTGTATACTTCACAGAACAAACATTCCTCATCACATTTCTATATCCCATCCCTCAGATCCCTGTATACTTCACATAACAAACATTCCTCATCACATTTCTATATCCCATCCCTCAGGTCTCTGTATACTTCACATAACAAACATTCCTCATTACATTTCTATATCCCATCCCTCAGGTCTCTGTATACTTCACATAACAAACATTCCTCATCACATTTCTATATCCCATCCCTCAGGTCCCTGTATACTTCACATATTAAACATTCCTCATCACATTTCTATATACCATCCCTCAGGTCCCTGTATACTTCACACAACAAACATTCCTCATCACATTTCTATATCCCATCCCTCAGGTCCCTGTATACTTCACATAACAAACATTCCTCATCACATTTCTATATACCATCCCTCAGGTCCCTGTATACTTCACATAACAAACATTCCTCATCACATTTCTATATCCCATCCCTCAGGTCCCTGTATACTTCACATAACAAACATTCCTCATCACATTTCTATATCCCATCCCTCAGGTCCCTGTATACTTCACATAACAAACATTCCTCATCACATTTCTATATACCATCCCTAAGATCCCTGTATACTTCACATAACAAACATTCCTCATCACATTTCTATATACCATCCCTCAGGTCCCTGTATACTTCACATATTAAACATTCCTCATCACATTTCTATATCCCATCCCTCAGGTCCCTGTATACTTCACATAACAAACATTCCTCATCACATTTCTATATACCATCCCTCAGATCCCTGTATACTTCACATATTAAACATTCCTCATCACATTTCTATATACCATCCCTCAGGTCCCTGTATACTTCACATATTAAACATTCCTCATCACATTTCTATATACCATCCCTCAGGTCCCTGTATACTTCACATAACAAACATTCCTCATCACATTTCTATATACCATCCCTCAGGTCCCTGTATACTTCACATAACAAACATTCCTCATCACATTTCTATATCCCATCCCTCAGGTCTCTGTATACTTCACATAACAAACATTCCTCATCACATTTCTATATCCCATCCCTCAGGTCCCTGTATACTTCACATATTAAACATTCCTCATCACATTTCTATATACCATCCCTCAGGTCCCTGTATACTTCACATAACAAACATTCCTCATCACATTTCTATATCCCATCCCTCAGGTCCCTGTATACTTCACAGAACAAACATTCCTCATCACATTTCTATATACCATCCCTCAGGTCTCTGTATACTTCACATAACAAACATTCCTCATCACATTTCTATATCCCATCCCTCAGGTCCCTGTATACTTCACATAACAAACATTCCTCATCACATTTCTATATACCATCCCTCAGGTCCCTGTATACTTTACATAACAAACATTCCTCATCACATTTCTATATCCCATCCCTCAGGTCCCTGTATACTTCACAGAACAAACATTCCTCATTACATTTCTATATACCATCCCTCAGATCCCTGTATACTTCACATAACAAACATTCCTCATCACATTTCTATATCCCATCCCTCAGATCCCTGTATACTTCACAGAACAAACATTCCTCATCACATTTCTATATACCATCCCTCAGGTCCCTGTATACTTTACATAACAAACATTCCTCATCACATTTCTATATCCCATCCCTCAGGTCCCTGTATACTTCACAGAACAAACATTCCTCATTACATTTCTATATACCATCCCTCAGATCCCTGTATACTTCACATAACAAACATTCCTCATCACATTTCTATATCCCATCCCTCAGATCCCTGTATACTTCACAGAACAAACATTCCTCATCACATTTCTATATCCCATCCCTAAGATCCCTGTATACTTCACATAACAAACATTCCTCATCACATTTCTATATCCCATCCCTCAGATCCCTGTATACTTCACATAACAAACATTCCTCATCACATTTCTATATACCATCCCTCAGGTCCCTGTATACTTCACATAACAAACATTCCTCATCACATTTCTATATCCCATCCCTCAGGTCTCTGTATACTTCACACAACAAACATTCCTCATCACATTTCTATATCCCATCCCTCAGATCCCTGTATACTTCACATAACAAACATTCCTCATCACATTTCTATATCCCATCCCTCAGGTCTCTGTATACTTCACATAACAAACATTCCTCATCACATTTCTATATCCCATCCCTCAGGTCCCTGTATACTTCACATATTAAACATTCCTCATCACATTTCTATATACCATCCCTCAGGTCCCTGTATACTTCACAGAACAAACATTCCTCATCACATTTCTATATCCCATCCCTCAGATCCCTGTATACTTCACATAACAAACATTCCTCATCACATTTCTATATCCCATCCCTCAGGTCTCTGTATACTTCACATAACAAACATTCCTCATCACATTTCTATATCCCATCCCTCAGGTCTCTGTATACTTCACATAACAAACATTCCTCATCACATTTCTATATCCCATCCCTCAGGTCCCTGTATACTTCACATATTAAACATTCCTCATCACATTTCTATATACCATCCCTCAGGTCCCTGTATACTTCACACAACAAACATTCCTCATCACATTTCTATATCCCATCCCTCAGGTCCCTGTATACTTCACATAACAAACATTCCTCATCACATTTCTATATACCATCCCTCAGGTCCCTGTATACTTCACATAACAAACATTCCTCATCACATTTCTATATACCATCCCTCAGGTCCCTGTATACTTCACATAACAAACATTCCTCATCACATTTCTATATCCCATCCCTCAGGTCCCTGTATACTTCACATAACAAACATTCCTCATCACATTTCTATATCCCATCCCTCAGGTCCCTGTATACTTCACATAACAAACATTCCTCATCACATTTCTATATACCATCCCTAAGATCCCTGTATACTTCACATAACAAACATTCCTCATCACATTTCTATATACCATCCCTCAGGTCCCTGTATACTTCACATATTAAACATTCCTCATCACATTTCTATATCCCATCCCTCAGGTCCCTGTATACTTCACATAACAAACATTCCTCATCACATTTCTATATCCCATCCCTCAGGTCCCTGTATACTTCACATAACAAACATTCCTCATCACATTTCTATATACCATCCCTAAGATCCCTGTATACTTCACATAACAAACATTCCTCATCACATTTCTATATCCCATCCCTCAGGTCCCTGTATACTTCACATATTAAACATTCCTCATCACATTTCTATATCCCATCCCTCAGGTCCCTGTATACTTCACATAACAAACATTCCTCATCACATTTCTATATCCCATCCCTCAGATCCCTGTATACTTCACATAACAAACATTCCTCATTACATTTCTATATACCATCCCTCAGGTCCCTGTATACTTCACATATTAAACATTCCTCATCACATTTCTATATCCCATCCCTCAGGTCCCTGTATACTTCACATAACAAACATTCCTCATCACATTTCTTTTTTTTTTTAAATTGTTTATTTAAGTGGAGAACACGGCCCGCATGGGCCCACAGGTACATAGATATATATTCCTCAGATAGCACACATGGTACAATATCGTGATACACATTCTTGCATAACTCTTTATGACAGAGCAACATCTAACCTGTTATTCCAGAACCAAACATTAGTGCTTGTAAGACTGTAGTGTGTTAGACTGCGGGATCTTAGTGACCATGTGTCAACTTTCAGCAATGACTCCCATTGTGCCGGTTCTCTATTTTCTTTATTTATTGAAAATTAGAAGAAGTTAGAGGTTGTTGAAGACTGAATGACAGGAAAGAAAGGAAGGGAAGAAAAGTGCAGGAGGGAGAAGGGGGTTATAATAGGAAGGCTGGGGGGGGGGGGAGGGGGGGTGGAGGGGGATAAGGGGAGGGGATGTGTCTCGCGAACATGGAGGGCCAAAACAGACCGTGTTCCTAAATTTCTATGACCCTGCTCATAGGATAATGGTGACTCAGCATGTAAACCCGTATATTCACCGGGCTTCATCTGCTCCGCTCAAAGATTGACCTGCTGCCGAGTATATGAACATTGACCATAATTGCCATGTCTTAGAGAATGCTTCCTCCCTATGTTGTGCCGTGTGGATAAGGTCTTCCATTTTCCTTATGTCTTCCACCTTTCCTAGCCACATGTCAATGGTCGGTGGTGTGGTGGATTTCCAGCATAGAGGTATGCAGGCTTTGGCTGCATCTAATTGATGTCGTATGACTGATCGTTTGTACGCCTTGTCTGGAATATCAGTGGCATGCAGTAAAAAGAGTGCTGGGTCTTTTGTAATTGTCCTATCGGTGAACAGTTGTACCGTCTCGTGTACTACCTTCCAAAAACGTGAGAGTTTGGGGCATGACCAAAGTATGTGTAACAAGGTTCCCTTGTCTCTTTGACATTTCCAACACTCTTCAGATGTAGTAGGAAATATTTTATGTAGTTGTGCTGGGGTTTTGTACCATCTAGAGAGTATTTTATAATTTCTTTCCTGGGTTTTAGCACAAATGGACGACTTGTGTGTGAAGCGGAGTATGCGTTGTCTCTGCATGAGGTTGAAACTGCAGCCTAGTTCCTCTTCCCATTTGGTCAAACCCGGGGGTATATAGTCCGAGGGAGGTGTATTCAGAAGACTGTACATCAGTGAAAGTGTATGTGGTAAAATGCCTGTGTTAGTACAGATTTCTTCTAGGGTCGTGAGTCCTTGGTCTACGTCTGCGGGGGGCGGGATGGAATGAAGGAAGTGTCCTAGTTGAAGTGTCCGCATGAAATCTAAATGGAACATCCCTAGCGGGTTAGAGAGCTCCGCATATGTTTTCCATCGTCCTCCCGAGCTAAAATGGGAGGCCATATGTATGCCCGTTTCCGCCAACGTCTGAAAAATTCTATCCTGTAAGCCAGGTGTGAATAGAGGGTGTCCTATAATTGGATAAAGTTTCGGGATGAAATGTTTGGTTTAGAGATTAGTTTAGCACAGATTCGAGCTGTGTTGCCTATCAGAGGATGTCGTTTAAGTTCCCTTGGTAGGCTTCGGTAACACCATGGAGTACCACCCAGCGGGACTGTGGTGTGGGATTGCTCTAATTGGGTCCATAATTTGGTCTCTCTATGTCTACGCCAATCTATGAGTCTTCCCAGGTGAACCGCTTGGTGGTAAGCGCGTATGTCGGGAAGAGCCAACCCCCCATAAGACTTGGGAAGGACAAGTCATTTGTTTGGTAGACGGGGTCTTTTCTTAGCCCAGACAAATTCAGTAAATATTGTTTGTATTTGCTTAAAGAATCCGGGGGGGATACGTATTGGAATGGCCTGCATTAGGTATAGTATCTTTGGTAATATAGACATTTTCAGGATGTTACAACGTCCCAACCAGGAATAAAGGCCCAATTGCCATGAATTTAGCAGTGTTTTTATCTTTGTAAGTAGTGGCGGGAAATTAATTTCATAAAGTTTCGACATTGTTTGGGGGATATATGTGCCCAGATATTTTAAGGCTTTGTCTGTCCATTTCAGTTTAAAACTGGCTTTAAGGGATGTGAGTAGCGATGAAGGAATTCCTATACTCATAGCTTCTGATTTGGCCAAATTAATTTTCAGGAAGGCCAGGGACCCGTATACGGAAAATTCTTTTAACAAATTTGGGAGGGAGATAGCTGGGTTTGTTAATGAAAACATCAAGTCGTCTGCATATGCTGATATCTTATATTGAGTATTGTCTATGGTAAGTCCGGTAATGTCCGGGTTCAGTCTGATGTGGCAAAGAAATGGTTCCAGTGATAATGCAAAAAGAAGGGGGGAGAGCGGGCAACCTTGCCGTGTGCCATTCGAAATTTGGAAAGAGTCTGACATTACGCCGTTCACCCTTACTCTAGCAGTCGGTGTGGTGAATATTGCTGAGATCCAATTTAGCATAGAGTTCCCTAGACCAATGTGTCTTAGCGTTGTAAGCATAAATGACCAGTTTACCCGGTCAAATGCTTTTTCAGCATCTGTACTAAGCAAGACCATCGGCGTAGCTGTCATTGTGGCGTTATAGAGCAAGTTCAGGACCTTAGTAGTATTGTCCCTCGCCTCTCTGGTAGGGACGAAGCCCACCTGATCTAGGTGGATCAAACTGGTTATGTGTTGTTGTAGTCTAGTGGCCAGGATTTTTGTGAATAGCTTAAGGTCCGTGTTCAGTAGGGATATAGGACGGTAGCTACCGCACTGGGTGGGGTCTTTGTCTTCTTTATGGATTACTGTTATTTGGGCTTGTAACGTGTTCTTGTGTAGCTGTTTCCCTTTACCTAAATCATTGAATAGTTTGGCCAGGTGTTGTCCTAATGATGGGAGTAGTGTTTTGTAATATTGGATTGTAAGTCCGTCTGGTCCGGGAGCTTTCCCTTGCTTGGTATTTTTTATTGCCATTTGTATATCTGTCAATGTTATGGGTTCGTCTAGTAGGTCTCGCGTCTCAGTCGATAGAGATGGCATTTTGGAGTCTGCTATATATTCTGCTATTTTTCCTTGGGAGGGTTGTGTCTTGTTTAAATTGTATAGGTTTTCGTAGTACGATCTAAACTCTTGTGTGATTTGTAGGGGTAAGGCAGCTCTTTGTCCCGTTGAAGAGTTAATGTGTGGGATATATGATGCCATGTTCTGCGATTTTAAAGATTGGGCCAGTAGTTTGCCACACTTGTTGCCGGATTCGTAAATCTTTTTTCGGGAAATATGGAGAGCTGCCTTAGCCTTAAACTGGAGTAGGTCTGTTATTTGCATCCGTATTATATCTAATTCGCTACCCAGGGGTCTAGACGGAGTTGTTTTATGGGCAGATTCTAGTTTATGTAGTTTGTCAAATAGTGATGCTAGTTGTGCTGACTTCTGTTTTTTAAGCCTTGCCCCATGCTTGATAAGCACTCCGCGGATCACCGCTTTGTGTGCTTCCCATACTAGACCACCATCTCCGTCTTCTGATGTGTTGGTCTAGCCTGCCTGTATACCGTCCTAGCCTGCCTGTATATCGTCCTAGCCTGCCTGTATACTGTTCTAGCCTGCCTGTATATCGTCCTAGCCTGTCTGTATACCGTCCTGGCCTGCCTGTATACCGTCCTGGCCTGCCTGTATATCGTCCTAGCCTGCCTGTATACCGTCCTAGCCTGCCTGTATACCGTCCTAGCCTGTCTGTATACCATCCTAGCCTGCCTGTATACCGTCCTAGCCTGTCTGTATACTGTTCTATCCTGCCTGTATACCGTCCTAGCCTGCCTGTATACTGTTCTAGCCTGCCTGTATACCGTCCTAGCCTGCCTGTATATTGTCCTAGCCTGCCTGTATACTGTTCTAGCCTGCCTGTATATCGTCCTAGCCTGCCTGTATACTGTTCTAGCCTGCCTGTATATCGTCCTAGCCTGCCTGTATACCGTCCTGGCCTGCCTGTATATCGTCCTAGCCTGCCTGTATACCATCCTAGCCTGCCTGTATACCCTCCTAGCCTGCCTATATACCGTCCTAGCCTGCCTATATACCGTCCTGGCCTGCCTGTATACCATTCTAGCCTGCCTGTATACCGTCCTAGCCTGCCTGTATACCGTCCTAGCCTGCCTGTATACCGTCCTAGCCTGCCTGTATACTGTTCTAGCCTGTCTGTATACCATCCTAGCCTGCCTGTATACCGTCCTAGCCTGTCTGTATACTGTTCTATCCTGCCTGTATACCGTCCTAGCCTGCCTGTATACTGTTCTAGCCTGCCTGTATACCGTCCTAGCCTGCCTGTATATTGTCCTAGCCTGCCTGTATACTGTTCTAGCCTGCCTGTATATCGTCCTAGCCTGCCTGTATACTGTTCTAGCCTGCCTGTATATCGTCCTAGCCTGCCTGTATACCGTCCTGGCCTGCCTGTATATCGTCCTAGCCTGCCTGTATACCATCCTAGCCTGCCTGTATACCCTCCTAGCCTGCCTATATACCGTCCTAGCCTGCCTATATACCGTCCTGGCCTGCCTGTATACCGTTCTAGCCTGCCTGTATACCGTCCTAGCCTGCCTGTATACCGTCCTAGCCTGCCTGTATACCGTCCTAGCCTGCCTGTATACCGTCCTAGCCTGTCTGTATACTGTTCTAGCCTGTCTGTATACCGTCCTAGCCTGCCTGTATACCGTCCTAGCCTGCCTGTGTACCGTCCTAGCCTGCCTGTGTACCGTCCTAGCCTGCCTGTATACTGTTCTAGCCTGCCTGTATACCGTCCTAGCCTGTCTGTATACCGTCCTTGTCTGCCTGTATACCGTCCTAGCCTGTCTGTATACTGTTCTAGCCTGTCTGTATACCGTCCTAGCCTGCCTGTATACCGTCCTAGCCTGCCTGTATACCGTTCTAGCCTGCCTGTGTACCGTCCTAGCCTGTCTGTATATTGTCCTAGCCTGCCTGTATACTGTTTAAGCCTGCCTGTATATCGTCCTAGCTTGCCTGTATACCGTTCTAGCCTGCCTGTATATTGTCCTAGCCTGCCTGTATACTGTTCTAGCCTGCCTGTATATCGTCCTAGCCTGCCTGTATATCGTCCTAGCCTGCCTGTATATCATCCTAGCCTGCCTGTATACCGTTCTAGCCTGCCTGTATACTGTTCTAGCCTGCCTGTATACCGTCCTAGCTTGCCTGTATACCGCCCTGGCCTGCCTGTATACTGTTCTAGCCTGCCTGTATACCGTCCTAGCCTGCCTGTATATCATCCTAGCCTGCCTGAATACTGTTCTAGCCTGCCTGTATACCGTTCTAGCCTGCCTGTATACTGTCCTAGCCTGCCTGTATATTGTCCTAGCCTGCCAGTATACCGTCCTAGCCTGCCTGTATACCATCCTAGCCTGCCTCTATACCGTCCTGGCCTGCCGGTATATCGTCCTGGCCTGCCTGTATACTGTTCTAGCCTGCCTGTATATCGTCCTAGCCTGTCTGTATACCGTCCTGGCCTGTCTGTATACTGTTCTAGCCTGCCTGTATACCGTCCTAGCCTGCCTGTATACTGTTCTAGCCTGCCTGTATACCGTCCTAGCCTGCCTGTATATTGTCCTAGCCTGCCTGTATACTGTTCTAGCCTGCCTGTATATCGTCCTAGCCTGCCTGTATACTGTTCTAGCCTGCCTGTATATCGTCCTAGCCTGTCTGTATACCGTCCTGGCCTGCCTGTATACCGTCCTGGCCTGCCTGTATATCGTCCTAGCCTGCCTGTATACCCTCCTAGCCTGCCTATATACCGTCCTAGCCTGCCTATATACCGTCCTGGCCTGCCTGTATACCGTTCTAGCCTGCCTGTATACCGTCCTAGCCTGCCTGTATATTGTCCTAGCCTGCCTGTATACTGTTCTAGCCTGCCTGTATATCGTCCTAGCCTGCCTGTATACTGTTCTAGCCTGCCTGTATATCGTCCTAGCCTGTCTGTATACCGTCCTGGCCTGCCTGTATACCGTCCTGGCCTGCCTGTATATCGTCCTAGCCTGCCTGTATACCGTCCTAGCCTGCCTGTATACCCTCCTAGCCTGCCTATATACCGTCCTAGCCTGCCTATATACCGTCCTGGCCTGCCTGTATACCGTTCTAGCCTGCCTGTATACCGTCCTAGCCTGCCTGTATACCGTCCTAGCCTGTCTGTATACTGTTCTAGCCTGTCTGTATACCGTCCTAGCCTGTCTGTATACCGTCCTAGCCTGCCTGTATACCGTCCTAGCCTGCCTGTGTACCGTCCTAGCCTGTCTGTATACTGTTCTAGCCTGCTTGTATACCATCCTAGCCTGCCTGTATACCGTCCTAGCCTGCCTGTGTACCGTCCTAGCCTGTCTGTATACTGTTCTAGCCTGCCTGTATACCGTCCTAGCCTGCCTGTATACCGTCCTAGCCTGCCTGTATACCGTCCTAGCCTGTCTGTATACCGTCCTAGCCTGCCTGTATACCGTCCTAGCCTGTCTGTATACTGTTCTAGCCTCTCTGTATACCGTCCTAGCCTGCCTGTATACCATCCTAGCCTGCCTGTATACCGTCCTAGCCTGCCTGTGTACCGTCCTAGCCTGTCTGTATACCGTTCTAGCCTGCCTGTATACCGTCCTAGCCTGCCTGTATATTGTCCTAGCCTGCCTGTATACTGTTCTAGCCTGCCTGTATACCGTCCTAGCCTGCCTGTATACCGTTCTAGCCTGCCTGTATACCGTCCTAGCCTGCCTGTATACCGTCCTAGCCTGCCTGTATACCGTCCTAGCCTGTCTGTATACTGTTCTAGCCTACCTGTATACCGTTCTAGCCTGCCTGTATACCGTCCTAGCCTGCCTGTATACCGTCCTAGCCTGTTTGTATACCATTCTAGCCTGCCTGTATACCGTCCTAGCCTGTCTGTATACTGTTCTAGCCTGCCTGTATACTGTTCTAGCCTGCCTGTATACTGTTCTAGCCTGCCTGTATATCGTCCTAGCTTGCCTGTATACCGTTCTAGCCTGCCTGTATATTGTCCTAGCCTGCCTGTATACTGTTATAGCCTGCCTGTATATCGTCCTAGCCTGCCTGTATATCGTCCTAGCCTGCCTGTATACTCTTCTAGCCTGCCTGTATACTGTTCTAGCCTGCCTGTATACCGTCCTAGCCTGCCTGTATACCGTCCTAGCCTGCCTGTATACCGTCCTAGCCTGCCTGTATATCGTCCTAGCCTGCCTGTATACTGTTCTAGCCTGCCTGTATACCGTTCTAGCCTGCCTGTATACTGTCCTAGCCTGCCTGTATATTGTCCTAGCCTGCCTGTATACTGTCCTAGCCTGCCTGTATACCATCCTAGCCTGCCTCTATACCGTCCTGGCCTGCCGGTATATCGTCCTGGCCTGCCTGTATACTGTTCTAGCCTGCCTGTATATTGTCCTAGCCTGCCTGTATACCGTCCTAGCCTGCCTGTATACCGTCCTAGCCTGCCTGTATACCGTCCTAGCCTGCCTGTATATTGTCCTGGCCTGCCTGTATACCATCCTGGCCTGCCTGTATATTGTTCTGGCCTGCCTGTATACCGTCCTAGCCTGCCTGTATACCATCCTAGCCTGCCTATATACCGTCCTGGCCTGCCTGTATACCGTCCTAGCCTGCCTGTATACCGTCCTAGCCTGTCTGTATACTGTTCTAGCCTGCCTGTATACCATCCTAGCCTGTCTGTATTCCGTCCTAGCCTGCCTGTATACCGTCCTAGCCTGTCTGTATACTGTTCTAGCCTGTCTGTATACCGTCCTAGCCTGCCTGTATACCGTCCTAGCCTGCCTGTGTACCGTCCTAGCCTGTCTGTATACTGTTCTAGCCTGCCTGTATACTGTTCTAGCCTGCCTGTATATTGTCCTAGCCTGCCTGTATATTGTCCTAGCCTGCCTGTATATTGTCCTAGCCTGCCTGTATACTGTTTAAGCCTGCCTGTATACCGTCCTAGCCTGCCTGTATACTGTTTAAGCCTGCCTGTATACCGTCCTAGCCTGCCTGTATACTGTTCTAGCCTGCCTGTATACCGTCCTAGCCTGCCTGTATACCATCCTAGCCTGCCTGTATACGTCCTAGCCTGTCTGTATACCGTTCTAGCCTGCCTGTATACTGTTCTAGCCTGCCTGTATACCGTCCTAGCCTGCCTGTATATTGTCCTAGCCTGCCTGTATACTGTTTAAGCCTGCCTGTATATCGTCCTAGCTTGCCTGTATACCGTTCTAGCCTGCCTGTATATTGTCCTAGCCAGCCTGTGTACTGTTCTAGCCTGCCTGTATATCGTCCTAGCCTGCCTGTATATCGTCCTAGCCTGCCTGTATATCATCCTAGCCTGCCTGTATATCATCCTAGCCTGCCTGTATACTGTTCTAGCCTGCCTGTATATCGTCCTAGCCTGCCTGTATACTGTTCTAGCCTGCCTGTATATCGTCCTAGCCTGTCTGTATACCGTCCTGGCCTGCCTGTATACCGTCCTGGCCTGCCTGTATATCGTCCTAGCCTGCCTGTATACCGTCCTAGCCTGCCTGTATACCCTCCTAGCCTGCCTATATACCGTCCTAGCCTGCCTATATACCGTCCTGGCCTGCCTGTATACCGTTCTAGCCTGTCTGTATACTGTTCTAGCCTGCCTGTATACCGTTCTAGCCTGCCTGTATACCGTCCTAGCCTGCCTGTATACCGTCCTAGCCTGTCTGTATACTGTTCTAGCCTGCCTATATACCGTCCTGGCCTGCCTGTATACCGTCCTAGCCTGCCTGTATACCGTCCTAGCCTGTCTGTATACTGTTCTAGCCTGCCTGTATACCGTTCTAGCCTGCCTGTATACCGTCCTAGCTTGCATGTATACCGTCCTAGCCTGTCTGTATACCGTTCTAGCCTGTCTGTATACCGTCCTAGCCTGTCTGTATACCGTCCTAGCCTGTCTGTATACCGTTCTAGCCTGTCTGTATACCGTCCTAGCCTGTCTGTATACCGTCCTAGCCTGCCTGTATACCGTCCTAGCCTGTCTGTAAACCGTTCTAGCCTGTCTGTATACCGTCCTAGCCTGCCTGTATACCGTCCTAGCCTGCCTGTGTACCGTCCTAGCCTGCCTGTATACCCTCCTAGCCTGCCTGTGTACCGTCCTAGCCTGTCTGTATACTTTTCTAGCCTGCCTGTATACCGTTCTAGCCTGCCTGTATACCGTCCTAGCCTGCCTGTATATTGTCCTAGCCTGCCTGTATACTGTTCTAGCCTGCCTGTATACCGTCCTAGCCTGCCTGTATACCGTCCTAGCCTGCCTGTATACCGTCCTAGCCTGTCTGTATACTGTTCTAGCCTGCCTGTATACCGTCCTAGCCTGCCTGTATACCGTCCTAGCCTGCCTGTATACTGTTCTAGCCTGCCTGTATATCATCCTAGCCTGCCTGTATACCGTCCTAGCCTGCCTGTATATTGTCCTAGCCTGCCTGTATACTGTTATAGCCTGTCTGTATATCGTCCTAGCCTGCCTGTATACCGTCCTAGCCTGCCTGTATATCGTCCTATCCTGCCTGTATACCGTCCTAGCCTGCATGTATACTGTTCTAGCCTGTCTGTATACTGTTCTAGCCTGCCTGTATACTGTTCTAGCCTGCCTGTATATTGTCCTAGCCTGCCTGTATACTGTTCTAGCCTGCCTGTATATCGTCCTAGCCTGCCTGTATACCGTCCTAGCCTGCCTGTATACCGTCCTAGCCTGCCTGTATACCGTCCTAGCCTGCCTGTATACCGTCCTAGCCTGCCTGTATACCGTCCTAGCCTGCCTGTATACTGTTCTAGCCTGCCTGTATACCGTCCTAGCCTGCCTGTATACCGTTCTAGCCTGCCTGTATACTGTTTAAGCCTGCCTGTATATCGTCCTAGCTTGCCTGTATACCGTTCTAGCCTGCCTGTATATTGTCCTAGCCTGCCTGTATACTGTTCTAGCCTGCCTGTATATCGTCCTAGCCTGCCTGTATATCATCCTAGCCTGCCTGTATACTGTTCTAGCCTGCCTGTATACTGTTCTAGCCTGCCTGTATACCGTCCTAGCCTGCCTGTATACTGTTCTAGCCTGCCTGTATACCGCCCTGGCCTGCCTGTATACTGTTCTAGCCTGCCTGTATACCGTCCTAGCCTGCCTGTATATCGTCCTAGCCTGCCTGTATACTGTTCTAGCCTGCCTGTATACCGTTCTAGCCTGCCTGTATACTGTCCTAGCCTGCCTGTATATTGTCCTAGCCTGCCTGTATACCGTCCTAGCCTGCCTGTATACCATCCTAGCCTGCCTCTATACCGTCCTGGCCTGCCGGTATATCGTCCTGGCCTGCCTGTATACTGTTCTAGCCTACCTGTATACTGTTCTAGCCTGCCTGTATATTGTCCTAGCCTGCCTGTATACCGTCCTAGCCTGCCTGTATACCGTCCTAGCCTGCCTGTATACCGTCCTAGCCTGCCTGTATACCGTCCTAGCCTGCCTGTATATTGTCCTGGCCTGCCTGTACACCGTCCTAGCCTGCCTGTATACCATCCTAGCCTGCCTGTATACCGTCCTAGCCTGCCTGTATACCGTCCTAGTCTGCCTGTATATAGTCCTAGCCTGCCTGTATATCGTACTGGCCTGCCTGTATACCATCCTAGCCTGCCTGTATACTGTCCTAGCCTGTCTGTATACTGTTCTAGCCTGCCTGTATACCGTCCTAGCCTGCCTGTATACTCTTCTAGCCTGCCTGTATACCGTCCTAGCCTGCCTGTATATTGTCCTAGCCTGCCTTTATACTGTTCTAGCCTGCCTATATACCGTCCTAGCCTGCCTGTATACCCTCCTAGCCTGCCTATATACCGTCCTAGCCTGCCTGTATACCGTCCTGGCCTGCCTGTATACCGTTCTAGCCTGCCTGTATACCGTCCTAGCCTGCCTGTATACCGTCCTAGCCTGCCTGTATACCATCCTAGCCTGCCTGTATACCGTCCTAGCCTGTCTGTATACTGTTCTAGCCTGTCTGTATACCGTCCTAGCCTGCCTGTATACCGTCCTAGCCTGCCTGTATACCGTCCTAGCCTGCCTGTGTACCGTCCTAGCCTGTCTGTATACTGTTCTAGCCTGCCTGTATACCGTCCTAGCCTGTCTGTATACCGTCCTAGCCTGCCTGCATACCGTCCTAGCCTGTCTGTATACTGTTCTAGCCTGCCTGTATACTGTCCTAGCCTGCCTGTATACCGTCCTAGCCTGTCTGTATACTGTTCTAGCCTGTCTGTATACCGTCCTAGCCTGCCTGTATACCGTCCTAGCCTGCCTGTGTACCGTCCTAGCCTGCCTGTGTACCGTCCTAGCCTGTCTGTATGCCGTCCTAGCCTGCCTGTATACCGTCCTAGCCTGTCTGTATACCGTCCTAGCCTGCCTGTATACCGTCCTAGCCTGTCTGTATACTGTTCTAGCCTGTCTGTATACCATCCTAGCCTGCCTGTATACCGTCCTAGCCTGTCTGTGTACCGTTCTAGCCTGCCTGTATACTGTTCTAGCCTGCCTGTATATTGTCCTAGCCTGCCTGTATATTGTCCTAGCCTGCCTGTATATTGTTTAAGCCTGCCTGTATACCGTCCTAGCCTGCCTGTATACTGTTCTAGCCTGCCTGTATACCATCCTAGCCTGCCTGTATACCGTCCTAGCCTGCCTGTATACCGTCCTAGCCTGTCTGTATACCGTTCTAGCCTGCCTGTATACTGTTTAAGCCTGCCTGTATACCGTCCTAGCCTGCCTGTATATTGTCCTAGCTAGTCTGTATATTGTCCTAGCCTGCCTGTATACCGTCCTAGCCTGCCTGTATATTGTCCTGGCCTGCCTGTATACCGTCCTAGCCTGCCTGTATACCGTCCTAGCCTGTCTGTATACTGTTCTAGCCTGCCTGTATACCGTCCTAGCCTGCCTGTATACCATTCTAGCCTGCCTGTATACCATTCTAGCCTGCCTGTATACCATCCTAGCCTGCCTGTATACCATCCTAGCCTGCCTGTATACCATCCTAGCCTGCCTGTATACTGTTCTAGCCTGCCTGTATACCGTCCTAGCCTGCCTGTATATTGTCCTAGCCTGCCTGTATACTGTTCTAGCCTGCCTGTATATCGTCCTAGCCTGCCTGTATACTGTTCTAGCCTGCCTGTATATCGTCCTAGCCTGCCTGTATATCGTCCTAGCCTGTCTGTATATCGTCCTAGCCTGCCTGTATACCGTCCTGGCCTGCCTGTATATCGTCCTACCCTGCCTGTATACCGTCCTAGCCTGCCTGTATACCCTCCTAGCCTGCCTATATACCGTCCTAGCCTGCCTGTATACCGTCCTGGCCTGCCTGTATACCGTTCTAGCCTGCCTGTATACCGTCCTAGCCTGCCTGTATACCGTCCTAGCCTGCCTGTATACCGTCCTAGCCTGTCTGTATACCGTCCTAGCCTGCCTGTATACCGTCCTAGCCTGTCTGTATACTGTTCTAGCCTGTCTGTATACCGTCCTAGCCTGCCTGTGTACCGTCCTAGCCTGTCTGTATACTGTTCTAGCCTGCCTCTATACCGTCCTAGCCTGTCTGTATACCGTCCTAGCCTGCCTGTATACCGTCCTAGCCTGTCTGTATACTGTTCTAGCCTGTCTGTATACCGTCCTAGCCTGCCTGTATACTGTTTAAGCCTGCCTGTATATCGTCCTAGCTTGCCTGTATACCGTTCTAGCCTGCCTGTATATTGTCCTAGCCTGCCTGTATATCGTCCTAGCCTGCCTGTATATCATCCTAGCCTGCCTGTATACTGTTCTAGCCTGCCTGTATACTGTTCTAGCCTGCCTGTATACCGTCCTAGCCTGCCTGTATATCGTCCTAGCCTGCCTGTATACTGTTCTAGCCTGCCTGTATATTGTCCTAGCCTGCCTGTATATCGTCCTAGCCTGCCTGTATACTGTTCTAGCCTGCCTGTATATCGTCCTAGCCTGCCTGTATATCCTCCTAGCCTGCCTGTATACCGTCCTAGCCTGCCTGTATATTGTTCTGGCCTGCCTGTATACCGTCCTAGCCTGCCTGTATACCATCCTAGCCTGCCTGTATATTGTCCTAGCCTGCCTGTATACCGTCCTAGCCTGCCTGTATATTGTCCTGGCCTGCCTGTATACCGTCCTAGCCTGCCTGTATACCGTCCTAGCCTGTCTGTATACTGTTCTAGCCTGCCTGTATACCGTCCTAGCCTGCCTGTATACCGTTCTAGCCTGCCTGTATACCATTCTAGCCTGCCTGTATACCATCCTAGCCTGCCTGTATACCGTCCTAGCCTGCCTGTATACTGTTCTAGCCTGCCTGTATACCGTCCTAGCCTGCCTGTATATTGTCCTAGCCTGCCTGTATACTGTTCTAGCCTGCCTGTATATCGTCCTAGCCTGCCTGTATACTGTTCTAGCCTGCCTGTATATCGTCCTAGCCTGCCTGTATATCGTCCTAGCCTGTCTGTATATCGTCCTAGCCTGCCTGTATACCGTCCTGGCCTGCCTGTATATCGTCCTAGCCTGCCTGTATACCGTCCTAGCCTGCTTGTATACCCTCCTAGCCTGCCTATATACCGTCCTAGCCTGCCTGTATACCGTCCTGGCCTGCCTGTATACCGTTCTAGCCTGCCTGTATACCGTCCTAGCCTGCCTGTATACCGTCCTAGCCTGCCTGTATACCGTCCTAGCCTGTCTGTATACCGTCCTAGCCTGCCTGTATACCGTCCTAGCCTGTCTGTATACTGTTCTAGCCTGTCTGTATACCGTTCTAGCCTGCCTGTATACCGTCCTAGCCTGCCTGTATACCGTCCTAGCCTGCCTGTGTACCGTCCTAGCCTGTCTGCATACTGTTCTAGCCTGCCTCTATACCGTCCTAGCCTGTCTGTATACCGTCCTAGCCTGCCTGTATACCGTCCTAGCCTGTCTGTATACTGTTCTAGCCTGTCTGTATACCGTCCTAGCCTGCGTGTATACTGTTTAAGCCTGCCTGTATATCGTCCTAGCTTGCCTGTATACCGTTCTAGCCTGCCTGTATATTGTCCTAGCCTGCCTGTATATCGTCCTAGCCTGCCTGTATATCATCCTAGCCTTCCTGTATACTGTTCTAGCCTGCCTGTATACTGTTCTAGCCTGCCTGTATACCGTCCTAGCCTGCCTGTATATCGTCCTAGCCTGCCTGTATACTGTTCTAGCCTGCCTGTATATTGTCCTAGCCTGCCTGTATATCGTCCTAGCCTGCCTGTATACTGTTCTAGCCTGCCTGTATATCGTCCTAGCCTGCCTGTATATCCTCCTAGCCTGCCTGTATACCGTCCTAGCCTGCCTGTATATTGTTCTGGCCTGCCTGTATACCGTCCTAGCCTGCCTGTATACCATCCTAGCCTGCCTGTATACCGTCCTAGCCTGTCTGTATACTGTTCTAGCCTGCCTGTATACTGTTCTAGCCTGCCTGTATACCATCCTAGCCTGCCTGTATACCGTCCTAGCCTGTCTGTATACTGTTCTAGCCTGTCTGTATACTGTTCTAGCCTGCCTGTATACCGTCCTAGCCTGCCTGTATACTGTCCTAGCCTGTCTGTATACTGTTCTAGCCTGCCTGTATACCGTCCTAGCCTGCCTGTATACTGTTCTAGCCTGCCTGTATACCGTCCTAGCCTGCCTGTATATTGTCCTAGCCTGCCTGTATACTGTTCTAGCCTGCCTGTATATCGTCCTAGCCTGTCTGTATATCGTCCTAGCCTGCCTGTATACCGTCCTGGCCTTCCTGTATATCGTCCTAGCCTGCCTGTATACCGTCCTAGCCTGCCTGTATACCCTCCTAGCCTGCCTATATACCGTCCTAGCCTGCCTGTATACCGTCCTGGCCTGCCTGTATACCGTTCTAGCCTGCCTGTATACCGTCCTAGCCTGCCTGTATACCGTCCTAGCCTGCCTGTATACCGTCCTAGCCTGTCTGTATACCGTCCTAGCCTGCCTGTATACCGTCCTAGCCTGTCTATATACTGTTCTAGCCTGTCTGTATACCGTCCTAGCCTGCCTGTATACCGTCCTAGCCTGCCTGTATACCGTCCTAGCCTGCCTGTGTTCCGTCCTAGCCTGTCTGTATACTGTTCTAGCCTGCCTGTATACCGTCCTAGCCTGTCTGTATACCGTCCTAGCCTGCCTGTATACCGTCCTAGCCTGTCTGTATACTGTTCTAGCCTGTCTGTATACCATCCTAGCCTGCCTGTATACCGTCCTAGCCTGCCTGTATACCGTCCTATCCTGCCTGTGTACCGTCCTAGCCTGTCTGTATGCTGTTCTAGCCTGTCTGTATACCGTCCTAGCCTGCCTGTATACCGTCTTACGGTCCTAGCCTGTCTGTATACTGTTCTAGCCTGTCTGTATACCGTCCTAGCCTGCCTGTATACCGTCCTAGCCTGTCTGTATACTGTTCTAGCCTGTCTGTATACCATCCTAGCCTGCCTGTATACCGTCCTAGCCTGCCTGTATTTAGTCCTAGCCTGCCTGTATACCGTCCTAGCCTGCCTGTATATTGTCCTGGCCTGCCTGTATACCGTCCTAGCCTGCCTGTATATCATCCTAGCCTGCCTGTATATCATCCTAGCCTGCCTGTATACCTGTATATAGAGATGATAGGAGGGAGTATATAGAGATGATAGAGGGGAGTATATAGAGATGATATAGGGGAGTATATAGAAATGATAGAGGGGAGTATATAGAGATGATAGGGGGGGAGTATATAGAGATGATAGAGGGGTGTATATAGAGATGATAGAGGGGAGTATATAGAGATGATAGGGGGGAGTATATAGAGATGATAGAGGGGAGTATATAGAGATGATAGGGGGGGAGTATATAGAGATGATAGAGGGGAGTATATAGAGATGATAGGGGGGAGTATATAGAGATGATAGAGGGGAGTATATAGAGATGATAGGGGGGAGTATATAGAGATGATAGAGGGGAGTATATAGAGATGATAGGGGGGAGTATATAGAGATGATAGAGGGGAGTATATAGAGATGATAGAGGGGAGTATATAGAGATGATAGAGGGGAGTATATAGAGATGATAGAGGGGAGTATATAGAGATGATAGAGGGGAGTATATAGAGATGATAGAGGGGAGTATATAGAGATGATAGAGGGGAGTATATAGAGATGATAGGGGGGGAGTATATAGAGATGATAGAGGGGTGTATATAGAGATGATAGAGGGGTGTATATAGAGATGATAGAGGGGAGTATATAGAGATGATAGGGGGGGAGTATATAGAGATGATAGAGGGGAGTATATAGAGATGATAGAGGGGAGTATATAGAGATGATAGAGGGGAGTTTATAGAGATGATAGGGGGGAGTATATAGAGATGATAGGGGGGGAGTATATAGAGATGATAGAGGGGAGTATATAGAGATGATAGAGGGGAGTATATAGAGATGATAGAGGGGAGTATATAGAGATGATAGAGGGGAGTATATAGAGATGATAGAGGGGAGTATATAGAGATGATAGAGGGGTGTATATAGAGATGATAGAGGGGAGTATATAGAGATGATAGAGGGGAGTATATAGAGATGATAGAGGGGAGTATATAGAGATGATAGAGGGGAGTATATAGAGATGATAGAGGGGAGTATATAGAGATGATAGGTGGGGAGTATATAGAGATGATAGAGGGGTGTATATAGAGATGATAGAGGGGTGTATATAGAGATGATAGAGGGGAGTATATAGAGATGATAGGGGGGGAGTATATAGAGATGATAGAGGGGAGTATATAGAGATGATAGAGGGGAGTATATAGAGATGATAGGGGGGAGTATATAGAGATGATAGGGGGGGAGTATATAGAGATGATAGAGGGGAGTATATAGAGATGATAGAGGGGAGTATATAGAGATGATAGAGGGGAGTATATAGAGATGATAGAGGGGAGTATATAGAGATGAATGGGGGGGAGTATATAGAGATGATAGAGGGGTGTATATAGAGATGATAGGGGGGAGTATATAGAGATTATAGGGGGGGAGTATATAGAGATGATAGAGGGGTGTATATAGAGATGATAGAGGGGAGTATATAGAGATGATAGAGGGGAGTATATAGAGATGATAGGGGGGAGTATATAGAGATGATAGGGGGGTGTATATAGAGATGATAGAGGGGAGTATATAGAGATGATAGAGGGGAGTATATAGAGATGATAGAGGGGAGTATATAGAGATGATAGGGGGAGTATATAGAGATGATAGGGGGGGAGTATATAGAGATGATAGAGGGGAGTATATAGAGATGATAGAGGGGAGTATATAGAGATGATAGAGGGGAGTATATATAGATGATAGAGGGGAGTATATAGAGATGATAGAAGGGTGTATATAGAGATGATAGAGGGGAGTATATAGAGATGATAGAGGGGTGTATATAGAGATGATAGAGGGGTGTATATAGAGATGATAGAGGGGAGTATATAGAGATGATAGAGGGGAGTATAATAGAGATGATAGAGGGGAGTATATAGAGATGATAGAGGGGAGTATATAGAGATGATAGAGGGGAGTATATAGAGATGATAGGGGGGAGTATATAGAGATGATAGGGGGGGAGTATATAGAGATGATAGAGGGGTATATATAGAGATGATAGAGGGGAGTATATAGAGATGATTAGAGGGAGTATATAGAGATGATAGAGGGGTATATATGAGATGATAGAGGGGAGTATATAGAGATGATAGAGGGGAGTATATAGAGATGATAGAGGGGAGTATATAGAGATGATAGAGGGGAGTATATAGAGATGATAGAGGGGAGTATATAGAGATGATAGGGGGGGAGTATATAGAGATGATAGAGGGGTGTATATAGAGATGATAGAGGGGAGTATATAGAGATGATAGAGGGGAGTATATAGAGATGATAGAGGGGAGTATATAGAGATGATAGAGGGGAGTATATAGAGATGATAGGGGGGAGTATATAGAGTGTAGAGGGGTGTATATAGAGATGATAGAGGGGAAGTATATAGAGATGATAGGGGGGAGTATATAGAGATGATAGGGGGGAGTATATAGAGATGATAGAGGGGAGTATATAGAGATGATAGAGGGGAGTATATAGAGATGATAGAGGGGAGTATATAGAGATGATAGAGGGGAGTATATAGAGATGATAGGGGGGGAGTATATAGAGATGATAGAGGGGTGTGTATAGAGATGATAGAGGGGTGTATATAGAGATGATAGAGGGGAGTATATAGAGATGATAGGGGGGGAGTATATAGAGATGATAGAGGGGAGTATTTAGAGATGATAGAGGGGAGTATATAGAGATGATAGAGGGGAGTATATAGAGATGATAGGGGGGAGTATATAGAGATGATAGGGGGGGAGTATATAGAGATGATAGAGGGGAGTATATAGAGATGATAGAGGGGAGTATATAGAGATGATAGAGGGGAGTATATAGAGATGATAGAGGGGAGTATATAGAGATGATAGAGGGGTGTATATAGAGATGATAGAGGGGAGTATATAGAGATGATAGAGGGGTGTATATAGAGATGATAGAGGGGTGTATATAGAGATGATAGAGGGGAGTATATAGAGATGATAGAGGGGTGTATATAGAGATGATAGAGGGGTGTATATAGAGATGATAGAGGGGAGTATATAGAGATGATAGAGGGGAGTATATAGAGATGATAGAGGGGAGTATATAGAGATGATAGAGGGGAGTATATAGAGATGATAGAGGGGAGTATATAGAGATGATAGGGGGAGTATATAGAGATGATAGGGGGGGATTATATAGAGATGATAGAGGGGTGTATATAGAGATGATAGAGGGGAGTATATAGAGATGATAGAGGGGAGTATATAGAGATGATAGGGGGGAGTATATAGAGATGATAGGGGGGGAGTATATAGAGATGATAGAGGGGTGTATATAGAGATGATAGAGGGGAGTATATAGAGATGATAGGGGGGGAGTATATAGAGATGATAGAGGGGTGTATATAGAGACGATAGAGGGGTGTATATAGAGATGATAGGGGGGAGTATATAGAGATGATAGGGGGGGAGTATATAGAGATGATAGAGGGGAGTATATAGAGATGATAGAGGGGAGTATATAGTGGAGATATGTTTTTAATTGATCTATTGTAGCAGTCATCGATAAAGGACGAGAATGATGGTGTGGTGTGTGTGTGGGGGGGGGGGGGGGCATTGAAGGACCCGGCCTTGGGGCGGCAAAGGGTGTAAATCCGGGCCTGATTACGGCCAAGACCAAAGAGCTGTCAAAGGACGTCAGGAATAATATTGTAGACCTGCACAAGGCTGGAATGGGCTACAAGACCATCAGCAAGAAGCTTGGTGACAACTGTTGACATGAGGGTTCTAGTCAGTGTCTGCTGAGTGCTGATGTGTGGGAATGAATTCCTCACACTGGGATCCCGCACTGTCTCCACCAACTCCAGTTGGAATGCCTCCCCCTCCCATCTCTATCTGGGGCTGCAAGGAGAGAGAACCGAGGTGATCACAGTGTTCAGTGTACTGTGTGTGGGAATGGTATCCCCAGCACACCTTTACATGTGCTCTGGGCTGCCCCTGCTAGGAGATGTTTTATGGCATGATAGATTACATAGGATACACAGGCCCTGTCCCTTCCTGCACCTCAGTAGTCCATCTACAGATATGATGTATAATGAGATGTACTAAGAGCTCTTTCACACTGACAGTGCGGGGGCGTTGGCGGTAATGCAACGCTACTTTTAGTGGCACTTTACCGTCGATTTAGAGGTACATTTAACCCCCACTAAAGGGTTCAAAGGCGCAACTGCGGAGGCGCTTTGCAGGCACTGCCCATCGATTTCAATGGGCAAGGGCGCTTTAGGAGCGGTGTATACATCAGTCCCTACCCTCAAGGAGCTTACAATCTAAGGTCCCTAACTCACATTCATACATACTAGGGACAATTTAGACAGGATCCAATTAACCTACCAGCATGTCTTTGGAGTGTGGGAGGAAACCGGAGGAAACCCACGCAGGCACAGGGAGAACATGCAAACTCCAGGCAGGTAGTGCCGTGGTTGGGATTCGAACCAGCGACCCTTCTTACTGCTAGGCGAAAGTGCTACCTGCTACACCTACTTTACTGTTTTTTTTTTTTTTAATTCATTAAAGTAATTTTTTCCAAAAAAATTGCATTTGAAAGACCGCTGCGCAAATACAATGTGATATTGCAACAATATAAATACTGTATAATAATAATAATAACAACCACCATTTTTTTCTCTAGGGTCTCTACTAAAAAAATATATATAATGTTTGGGGATTCTAAGTAATTTTCTAGCAAAAAAAAAAAAAAGATTTTAACTTGAAATCAACAAATGTCAGAAAAAGGTTTAGTGTTTAACCCTTTCATGACTAAGCCTATTTTTGAAATTTGGTGTTTACAAGTTAAAATCCATATTTTTTGCTAGAAAATTACTTAGAGCCCCCAAACATTATATATATTTTTTAGCAGAGAATCTAGAGAATAAAATGGCGATTGTTGCAATATTTTTTATCACACGGTATTTGTGCAGCGGTGTTTTAAAAGCAAATTTTTGAAAAAGGGACACTTTCATGAATTTTAAAAAATCCAAACAGTAAAGTTACCCCAATTTTTTTGTATAATGTGAAAGATGATGTTACGCCGAGTAAATAGATACCAAACATGTCACCCTTTATAATTGCACGCACTCGTGGAATGGCGACAAACTATGGTACCTATGAATTTCCATAGGCGACGCTTTAAAAATTTTTTACGGTTACCAGGTTAGAGTTACAGAGAAGGTCTAGGGCTAGAATTATTGCTCTCGCTCTGACGATCGCGGCGATACCTCACATGTGTGATTTGAACACCGTTTACATATGCGGGCGCGACTTCCGTATGCGTTTTCTTCGCTGCGCGAGCTCGCGGGGACAGGGGCACTTTAAAAAAAAATTATTTTTTTTTTAATTTATTTTATTTATTTTTTTTACTTTATAAATTGTGTTTTAAAAACTTTTTTTTTTTTTTTTTTTACTTTTATTGCTGTCACAAGGAATGTAAACATCCCTTGTGACAGTAATAGGTGGTGACAGGTACTCTTTATGGAGGGATGGGGGGGTCTAAAAGACCCCCCATCCCTCCTTTACACTTCAAAGTATTCAGATCGCCAAAAACGGCGATTCTGAATACTGTGTACTTTTTAAAATTCGGCGCCATTGGCAGCCGAGTAAACGGGAAGTGACGTCATGACGTCGCTTCCGCGTTTACAACAAGAAGGCTGGAACGAAGCCGCTCACAGCTTCGTTCCAGCCCGCCCCCCAGCCTCCGAAAGTACCCGATTGGACACCGGGCCTCCCGTGCGATCGGGAGGCCCGGTAACAGCGGCGGGAGGCGGCGGGAGGGGTGGATGTCCCCTCCCGCTCCGCCGGTATAACAACCGAGCGGCTTTTAGCCGCATCGGTTGTTATACACGGGTAGCCGATCACCCGCTGTTAACAACGGTACTGGGATGATGCCTGCAGCTGCGGGCATCATCCCGGTATAACCCCGGAAAGCCGAGTACGCATATGTGCGTACGGTCGGCGGGAAGGGTTTAAGTGGTTAAACTTTCTTCTTTTACACACCAAAGTCTATTCCATTGACAAATTGTTACAATGTTTATACTTAAGTTTCACTGATAAAGAATGTTGTGATTCTTGGCAGACTGCCCGTTTTTTTTTTTCTTCCTTTCTTTTGATGGCTGAGGCTTCAGAAGAGCAGAGAGAATTCTTTGCATAGACAGAATCGTGAAACACTTTAGTCAAGATCGCAACGGGGAAAAAAATCACGATAACGATTCTTGACGATTAATCGTGCACCTCTACTAACTATATGGGCTGGGTGTAACAAGATGTCCGCTACTGAATTCTGACTAGGCTTATGGCCCGTACACACGTTCCGAATATCGCGTGAAAACTGTCGTCTGAGGAAGAATCGTACGATATTCGGATCGTGTGTACACTACTTTCGACAGCCGATCGCGACCCTTCATCCGATATAATTCGATCGGGCATGCACGATTCAAGATCGTACGATTTTCGTTTAGTCAGTATACTTGTTGTCCGAAAATACAATACAAATACATTACAACACATGACATCACTTCTGATTTTTTTTTTTTCATTCGTACAAGAATTTTCGTGACTTAACCTATTCTATTTCTACTTGCGATTATTAAGCGAAAACGGTCATACGATCTATCGTACGATATTCGGATCGTGTGTACGGGCCATTACTGAGGTCGAGTGCAGGGTGTATAAAGATGGGCTCTTGTAAACTCTACTCTTTATCGATTTAATTTTATCATGCCAGGCTGCCAGCAATTATCAGTGCTGCATTTCAGCTCCACTGCCTGCCAATCAGTTTGACCTATCATTGCCCATAAGTGCCACCTATTAGTGCCCATTGGTGCCAGCCATCAGTGCTGTAAATCAGTGCCCATCAGTCAGTGCCCATCAGTAAGTGCCACATATCAGTGCCCATCAGTGCCAGCCATCATTGCCGCAAATCAGTGCCCATCAGTCAGTGCCACCTGTCATTGCTGCAAATCAGTTCCCTTCAGTTTTCATAATTATAAAAAAAGATATCGTTCGTCTGTATTGTGCTTTGAAAACCGTCACTTGACATTACAAAAAAGTATCAGTATCGGAGAGTACATGGAAAAAAAAGTATCGGTACTTGTGTTCGGTCTTAGAAAAGTGGTATCGGTGCAACCCTAGCGGCGGGCGTCAGCGGACATCGCTCTATAGGAGGCTGCAGGGTCTGATCAGGTCCGCCTCAAAACCTGACAGGTGGATCTAATTGGACAGATCGTGTGAAAGTGTCTTTAGAGGAACGGATGAGTCTTCGGATTGTTTGCCAAGATGAAAAGTCATCAGAACCACTCAAGTTTTTGAACACATTAACCACTTAAGCCCCGGACCATTTGGCTGGCCAAAGACCAGAGCATTTTTTGCGATTCGGCACTGCCTCGCTTTAACTAACAATTGCGCGGTCGTGCGACGTGGCTCCCAAACAAAATTGATGTTTTTTCCCCCCCCCACAAATAGAGCTTTCTTTTGATGGTATTTGATCACCACTGCGGTTTATATTTTTTGCGCTATAAACAAAAACAGAGCGACAATTTTGAAAAAAAAAAACGCATTATTTTTTACTTTTTGCTATAATAAATATCCCCCAAAAAATATATATCAAAACATTTTTTTTCCTTAGTTTAGGCCTATATGTATTCTTCTACATATTTTTGGTCAAAAAAATCGGAAAAAGCGTTTATTGATTGGTTTGCGCAAAAGTTATAGTGTCTACAGAATAGGTGATAGTTTTATGGCATTTTTATTAATATTTTTTTTTATACTAGTAATGGCGGCGATCAGTGATTTCTATCGGGACTGCGACATTATGGCGAACAGATCGGACACCTTTGGCGCGATTTTGGGACCATTCACATTTATACAGCGATCAGTGCAATTAAAAAGGCATTGAATACTGGGTAAATGTGACTGGCAGTGAAGGGGTTAACACTAGGTGGCGCTGTAGGGGTTAAGTGTGTCCTAGGGAGTGATTCTAACTTGGGGGGGTGTGGATACGTGTGACACGACACTGATCACCCCTCCTGATTACAGGGAGCTGTGATCAGTGACAGTGTCATTAGGCACAACGGGGAGATGCTTGTTTATATTAGCATTTCCCCGTTCTTCCTCACTGTGAGACGATCGCGGGTATCGAGTCCACGGGACCCGCGATCACGCTCACGAAGCTCCCGGCGGGCGAGCGCGCGCCAGCAAGCCGCCTCTTAAAGGGCAACGTACAGGTACGCTAATCTGCCTGTATGTGCCCTTCTGCCGCAGTATATCTGCGTGAGGCGGTCGGGAAGCGGTTAAGGGATGTAAAGTTCTTACTGTTACCTGAGCAGGTATTACCGTGTTCAGATGATGAGGAGGGACGGAGAGAAGATGATTTTTTTGGTTTATTATGCCGACCTTCCAACAGTAACATTTTCTTTTCTATTTTCTTTTTCAGATTACTCACAGCCAGAATAATCCCAAGGGTAAGCTATATACACTCACCGGCCACTTTATTAGGTACACCTGTTCAATTGCTTGGTAACACAAATTGCTAATTAGCCAATCACATGGCAGCAACTGAATGTATTTAGGCATCTAGACGTGGTGAAGACGACTTTAGTGAAGTTCAAACCCGAGCATCAGAATGGGGAAGAAAGGGGATTTAAGTGACCTTGAACGTGGCATGGTGGTTGGCGCCAGACAGGCTGGTCTGAGCGTTTCAGAAACCGCCGAACTACTGGGATTTTCACGCACCACCGTCTCTCGGGTTTATAGAGAATGGTCCGAAAAAGAGAAAATATCCAGTGCGCGGCGGTTGTGTGGACGAAAATGTCTGGTTGATGTCAAAGGTCAGAGGAGAATGGGCAGACTGATTCAAGGTGATAGGAAGGCAACAGTCACGGAAATAACCACTCGGTACAACCAAGGTAGGCAGAATACCATCTCTGAGCGCACAACACGTCGGGCCTCGAAGCAGATGGGCTACACCAAAAGACCACACCTGGCAGCCAAGAACAGGAAACTGAGTCTGCAGTCCGCACAGGCTGACCAAAACTGGACGGCAGAAAATTGGAAAAACGTGGCCCGGTCTGAGGAGTCTTGATTTTAACCTTTTATTACAGGTTTTTAAAAATAAATTGTATATAAACCACTGTGTGTTTTCTACTTCAGGGGAGAGTTAGATTGATCAAGTGTTGGTCAGGTGAGAAGAGTTCTGCAATCTTGTAGCTGTCCCTCCTAATCTGAGAGAAAAAGAGATACTTATACAGGTTCCCCACTCTGCAACCAAAGATAAGGGAATTTTCTCTGCAAAGCACAAGTTTTGCACTAAGAGGTGTGGGCTGTGTGAAACCAACTGCATAAACCATGGCAATAAAATAACAGCCTTGTGAAAATGATTTCTCACATTGACCTCTAATAATTGAGCAATGAAGGTACCAAAAGGTTTGCAGGATTCCTAAATGAGTTATATAGGCCTCATACACACGGACGTTTTAACAGCGGATTTTTTGCTGCTTAAAGCGGTTGTATACCCGCTGTTTTTTTTTGTTTTTTTTCTACACCTGCAAGGGAAAAGGCATAATGAGCTAGTATGCACCGCATACTAGCTCATTATGAGATACTTACCTTAGAACGAGGCGCCGGCATCTCACCCGGTCCACGCCGAGGGAGCTGACATTTCCCCTCGGGGCGTCTTCCGGGTATCGCGGTTCCGGCGCTGTGAGTGGCCGGAGCCGCGATGTCGTCACTCCCGCGCATGCGCGCGGGAGACTTCTGTCCGGCAAGCTCCGGAGTTTGCCGGGCTGTCTGCCGAGAATCCCCTGTGCGCATGTGCCGCTGCAGTCAGCGGCTCATTGCGAGGGTAATATCTCCTAAACTGTACAGGTTTAGGAGATATTTTTTTTACCTACAGGTAAGCCTTATTATAGGCTTACCTGTAGGTAAAAGTAAAAAAAAAAAAGGTATACAACCGCTTTAAGAACGCCACTCCGTGTTATTCAGTGGGCTCATACACTCCATGCCGTTTTTTAGCTGTAACAGGCAAGGTCATTTTTAAGGTCCAAAAAAAACCAAGGACCAGCGCATTCTGAGGCTCCAGCGCTAGAGCTGTTTTGATGCCGAAAAAAGCTCATAAACGCGCATCAGCGCTATACCGACGTTTTTTTAGCGTCAGCGTTTTTAAGCTGTAAAAATGTTTATGTGAGTAATTTGGGAGTGGAAAATAGCAGAGGGATGTTTTTTTTAAAAAAAACGCTTACAAACGACGTTGAACACGCATTGACGCCAAATCAAAACGCTAATAAAATCGTGTTTTTAAGGCTGCTTTTTTTCCAGGTGTTGTTACTAGCTTTACAGCACGTTTTTTAAAACGTCCGTGTGTATGAGGCCTAAATGTTTCACTGGCTTCTAATCAATAGACCAGCCTTTTTCAACCAGGGTGCCCTGAGGTTTCTCCAGGTGGTGCCTTGGCAAAATGCCTAAAAATTGCCAAAAAATTGTATACAAGCTGGCGGGTGGATGAAGCCTTCCTTATAGTGTCACAAAGCCACAGGTTCTCATTGTGCACCATTACGACCTTCTACCTGATGACATCATTAGCTGATAAGGAGGATGTTGCCTACATAGCATCCTTGTTTGACCCCCCCTTGCCCCTCTCCATCAGCTTTGGGGTCTCGGCTGAGTGATGGAAAAAAAAAAACTGAGGGAGAAGAGAAACATTGGAATACTAGTCAGTACCAGTTTGCAAAAGTGTATTTGCTTCGGAAGAATAAATCATCTCCAATGTTGGGATGTTGCTGCATTACGTAAAACTGATAGGCCCCTTTCACACTGAGGTGCTTGTAAACTGCCAGTAAAACACTGAGCACTTTTAAAGAGCTTTTCAGGCGCTTTTGAAGTGCTTTCTATTCATTTCAATGGAGAGGGGCGTTTTTTCACCGCTCTGCCAGTGCACTGCCCCAGTGTGAAAAGCATTCATTGACTTTAATGAAAATAGGTTTTCATGAGCTTTTTTTAGCGTGAAAGCGCCTCAGTGTGAAAGGGGTCTTACATTTTAGAATGAGGTGCCTCAAGACTGTCCATAATTTTGGAGGGTGCCTTGACTGAAATAAGGTTGAGAAACGCTGCAATACACAGTGGAACTGGCTACTAAAACTTCAGAGTTTGCTGGATAAATTGCTACAATCGTCTCTGCTGTAACATTTCTTCACACTGTTGATAGGCTGTGAATAAATTACTGGTGTCCCTAGAACAACCTTCCAGTATAGAGCGCTCAATAATATTCCTATATAATGACAGCCATCAAAATTTCCACTCCCCTACTCGCATTTGGCGAGTGGAAATAATGTGAAGGCGAGTGTGAATTGGAGGAGAGGGACGGACGCCTATTCTCTTCCCAGCGATGTGCCAGAAACTGTGGTGTCCCTAGAACAATCTTCCAGTATATAGAGAGCTCAATAATATTCCTATATAATGACAGCCATCAGAATTTCCACTCGCCTAGTCGCATTTGGCGAGTGGAAATAATGTGAAGGCGAGTGTGAATTGGAGGAGAGGGACGGACGCCTATTCTCTTCCCAGCGATCAGCCAGAAACTGTGGGGAGAGGAGAGAAAGAGGAGAGCCGGTCGGATCACACAGAGCGGGGATCTTCCACAGTGACCCAGCTTGGATCTGTAAATGCCAGCCGCTGTCAAAGTTCCGCCTCCTGGACCAGCTCCTATGATAGACAGCACACTGGTCCAATGCTGGGAAATTTAAGCAATGTGACATCTTTAATAGAAGGCGGGACTTTGACAGCGGCCAGGGTTTCAGATCCAAGCTGTGTCACAGCGGGAGATCCCCGCTCTGTGTGATCCCCATGCACTGATGAGGCTGTACTGATGGGCACTAATAAAGTTGTTCATATTTATTTTTGTAACTTAATTCTGCATAAAACATTTAACTGTCCTTTCATGGGATAATTTACGAGGGCGTGTTTAGGGGTGGAGTAGGGGCTGGGTGGGGCAACTGGTGGCGAGCAATGCTTAAAGGATTAATCCAGAAGGTTTTTTTAATCTTAATGCATTGCATTAAGATAAAAAAAAACTTTTCTTTGTAGCAGCTTCCCCAGAACCCCCTAATTTCTTACCTGATCCCCATCTCTCTCCAGCGTTGTCCACAAATGTCTAAGCCATCCAGGCAGGGCCGTCTTTAGCGCAGGGCAAACGGGGCAATTGCCCTGGGCCCAATCTTTGTTGGGGGGCCCGCATTAGCCGTGAATTGGGGCCCCGATGACGGCTTTGCAGAGCGCACAGAGGATACGGGAGGATGTATTCCGCACTAGCCAGCTGAGAGGGGGCGGGGCCGGGAGCTCCACTGACGCTCTGACCCCGCCTACGTGCAGCCTGTGTACTCGGAAAAGAGCGTCTGTAGTGAGAGCCAGTGGGAGCGTCAGTGGAGCTCCCGGCCCCACCCCCTCTATACTGGCTGGTGAATACAGAGTTCTGGGGGCGGGGCCGGGAGCTCCAATGACACTCCCACTCCGATCATTGGCTCTCACTACAGACTCTCTATTCCGAGTACACAGGCTGCACGTGGGCAGGGTCAGAGCGTCAGTGGAGCTCCCGGCCCCGCCCCTCACAGCTGGCTAGCGTGGGAATACATCCTCCCGTGTCCTCTGTGCGCTCTGCAAAGCTGTCATCGGGCCCCAATTCACGGGTGACGCGGGCCCCCCAACAAAGCATCAGTGGAGCTCCTGGCTGTTGTACTGAGAGCAGAGAGTGGAAGCCCCGCCCACACACCTGAATGTATGTAGTGAGTTTGGCTGGCCAGGTATGTCCTTACACCCATAAAATGCCTGACTGTTTAATCCCTGAGCTGTGTTATTCAACTGTAAAGCTGTGCATTGCTGGAAGTTCTCTGACCATCTCTTGTATAATGTCTGCAGTCTCTGATTGTCTCCTGCAGTATGTCCGCAGTCTCTGGTAATCTCCTGCAGTATGTCCGCAGTCTCTGGTAATCTCCTGCAGTATGTCCGCAGTCTCTGGTAATCTCCTGCAGTATGTCCGAAGTCTCTGATTGTCTCCTGCAGTATGTCCGCAGTCTCTGGTAATCTCCTGCAGTATGTCCGCAGTCTCTGTCTCCTGCAGTATGTCCGCAGTCTCTGGTAATCTCTTGCAGTATGTCCGCAGTCTCTGGTAATCTCCTGCAGTATGTCCACAGTCTCTGATTGTCTCCTGCAGTATGTCCACAGTCTCTGATTGTCTCCTGCAGTATGTCCGCAGTCTCTGGTAATCTCCTGCAGTATGTCCGCAGTCTCTGGTAATCTCCTGCACTATGTCCGCAGTCTCTGATTGTCTCCTGCAGTATGTCCGCAGTCTCTGGTAATCTCCTGCAGTATGTCCACAGTCTCTGATTGTCTCCTGCAGTATGTCCGCAGTCTCTGATTGTCTCCTGCAGTATGTCCGCAGTCTCTTATTGTCTCCTGCAGTATATCCGCAGTCTCTTATTGTCTACTGCAGTATGTCCGCAGTCTCTGATTGTCTCCTGCAGTATGTCCGCAGTCTCTGATTGTCTCCTGCAGTATGTCCGCAGTCTCTGATTGTCTCCTGCAGTATGTCCGCAGTCTCTGGTAATCTCCTGCAGTATGTCCACAGTCTCTGATTGTCTCCTGCAGTATGTCCACAGTCTCTGATTGTCTCCTGCAGTATGTCCGCAGTCTCTGGTAATCTCCTGCAGTATGTCTGCAGTCTCTGGTAATCTCCTGCACTATGTCCGCAGTCTCTGATTGTCTCCTGCAGTATGTCCGCAGTCTCTGGTAATCTCCTGCAGTATGTCCACAGTCTCTGATTGTCTCCTGCAGTATGTCCACAGTCTCTGATTGTCTCCTGCAGTATGTCCGCAGTCTCTGATTGTCTCCTGCAGTATATCCGCAGTCTCTTATTGTCTACTGCAGTATGTCCGCAGTCTCTGATTGTCTCCTGCAGTATGTCCGCAGTCTCTGATTGTCTCCTGCAGTATGTCCGCAGTCTCTGATTGTCTCCTGCAGTATGTCCGCAGTCTCTGATTGTCTCCTGCAGTATGTCCGCAGTCTCTGATTGTCTCCTGCAGTATGTCCGCAGTCTCTGGTAATCTCCTGCAGTATGTCCGCAGTCTCTGATTGTCTCCTGCAGTATGTCCGCAGTCTCTGGTAATCTCCTGCAGTATGTCCGCAGTCTCTGATTGTCTCCTGCAGTATGTCCGCAGTCTCTGAACCTCTCCTGTAGTATGTCTGCACTCTCTGACACTCTCCTGTAGTATGTGTATTAATGTGCCCCTTTACTTGCTCAATTATTTGTGATTGCTCCACTGCTCAGTGAGAGGTAATGATGTGCATTAACCTCTAGCAACCAATCAGCGAACAGTAGTGATCTGCTTTAATCTCTAGCAACCAATCAGTAACTGGTAATGATGTGCTGTAACCCCTAGCAACCAATTAGTGAGCGCTAATAATGTACATTACCTCTTGCAACCAATCGGCAAGCAGAAATTATGTGTTGTAAACTCTAGAAACCAGCCAGTGAGCAGTAAGGATAGGCTGTAACCTCTGGCAAACAATTGCAATCGCTGCGTGATCTGCTGCAGTAAACTGATTTTGAGTCTACCTGCTATTTTTTGTATGTCTCAGAATGGAGGGGGGGGGCCAAGAAAATGTTTGCCCAGGGCCCAATCAAAATTAAAGACGGCCCTGAGATAGACGTTCTGGCTGGACTGGCCCTTTAACCACTTCCGGACCGCCGCATGCCGATGTACGTCCAACTTTTGCCGGCGGATATCGTTGTTATAGTAGCAGCTAGCTGCCATAACCCCGGTATCCCCGTTTTCGTGCGGCGGTCGGCTTTCTGATAAAAGTGGTCCCTGCGACAGGTTCGCCGCAAGATCATTTTTATCGGTGGCGGGAGAGGGGCCCCCCCTCCCGCCGCGATCCGGTGCCCTCCGCCGCTTACCGGAGCCGTCGGTAGCGGGGGAGGCGATCGCGTCCTTCTCAGTGCTGTTCCTGGAGACGAGTGAGGCTAAAATGGTGCCCAGTCGTCTCCATGACACTGCTGGGCGGAAGTGACGTCAAAACGTCACTTCCGCCCAAGCCTCTTAAAGGCATATTTTTTTCAATGTCATTTTTTTAAATTACTTTTTTTTTTTTTTGCATTTTAGTGTAAATATGAGATCTGAGGTCTTTTTGACCCCAGATCTCCTATTTAAGAGGACCTGTCATTCTTTTTTCTATGTTTACATTCCTTGTAATAGGAATAAAATAGACACAATTTTTTTTTTAAAAACAGTGTAAAAATAAATAAAATAATGTAAAATAAATAATTTTTTTTAAAAACCCCCTGTCCCGACGAGCTCGCGCGCAGAAGCGAACGCATACGCTAGTAGCGCCCGCATATGAAAACGGTGGTCAAACCACACATGTGCGGTGTCGCCACGACCGGTAGAGCAAAAGCAATAATTCTAGCCCTAGACCTCCTCTGTAACTCAAAACACGCAACCTGTAGAATTTTTTAAACGTCGCCTATGGAGAAGTTTGACGCCATTCCACGAGCGGGCACAATTTTGAAGCGTGACATGTTGGGTATCAATTTACTTGGCGTAACATTATATTTCACAATATAAAAAAAAATTGGGCTAACTTTACTGTTGTCTTATTATTTTATTCAAAAAAGTGAATCTTTTCCAAAAAAAGATTACGGTGCAAAAAAAAGTATTGCAACGACCGCCATTTTATTCTCTAGGGTGTTCGAAAAAAAAACAACATATATAATGTTTGGGGGTTCTAAGTAATTTTCTAGCAAAAAAAACTGTTTTAAACATGTAAACACCTAAAATCCAAAACGAGGCTGGTCCTTAAGTGGTTAATAAATCAGTCTGAGGGACGCAGGTCACATGATCACAGTCACTGTATAGCAGGGGTAGGGAACCTGGGGCTCTCCAGCTGCTGCAGAACTCATGCCTCTGGGAGTAATTGGAACTGCCAGCCTTGCAATGCCTCATGGGAAATGTAGTTCCACAACAGCTGGAGGTCCCCCAAGGTTGCCTCCCCCCTGCTGTATAGAGTGTCGCCGCTTCCGTTAAATGTAAATAGGAACAAATCTGTGTCACGTCACAAGTTTTATGTACAAATAAACCGCGTGGGATCGGCCTACCACTGAGATTCTACATCCTACAGCACCCCAACCGCCTACAGGTTCCAGCATGCTGTGGGGTACCTGGGACTGCTGGGACTTGTAGTCCCCCTATGTGGGTGGAGGACTGCGGCTGATCCCGTCATAAAAAAAAAAGCAAAAAAAATCAATAAAAAATAGTTTTGTAGGTCAAGTCAGTGGCGTCACTAGGGTTGGTGTCACCCAGTGCGGTAAAACATGGTGTCACCCCCTCCAACTATAGTCGCCCCTCAGTACAGACCCCCCCTCCACTAAGTGCAGACCCCCCACTAAGTATAAACCCCTCTCTCAGTACAGACCTCCCATCAGTATAGACCCCCTCAGGACAAACCACCCCCCTCCATTAGTACAGACCCCCCCAGAACAAACCACCCCCCTCTATTAGTACAGATCCCCCGACAAACCACCCCCTGCATTAGTACAGACCCCCAGAACAAACCACCCCGCCCTATTAGTACAGATCCCCCGACAAACCACACCCCTGCATTAGTACAGACCCCACCAGCCAAACTACCTCCCCTACATTAGTACAGACCCCCCAGGACAAACCACCCCCCTACATTAGTATAGACCACCCCCAGAACAAACCACCCCTCCTTACATTAGTATAGACCCCCCAGGACGAAACCACCCCCCTACATTAGTATAGACCACCCCCAGAACAAACCACCCCTCCTTACATTAGTATAGACCCCCCCAGGACGAAACCACCCCCCTACATTAGTATAGACCCCAGGACAAACCACCCCCCTACATTAGTATAGACCCCCCAAGACAAACCACCCCCCTACATTACTATAGACCCCCCCAGGACAAACCACCCCCCTACATTAGTATAGACCCCAGGACAAACCACCCCCTACATTAGTATAGACCCCCCAAGACAAACCACCCCCCTACATTACTATAGACCCCCCCAGGACAAACCCCTCCCCCTACATATAGACCCCCCCAGGACAAACCACCCCCCTACATTAGTATAGACCCCCCCAGGACAAACCACCCCCCCTACATTAGTATAGACCCCCAGGACACACCACCCCCCTACATTAGTATAGACCCCCCCAGGACACACCACCCCCCTACATTAGTATAGACCCCCAGGACAAACCACCCCCACCTACATTACTATAGACCCCCCCAGGACAAACCACCCCCCCTACATTACTATAGACCCCCCCAGGACAAACCACCCCCCCTACATTACTATAGACCCCCCAGGACAAACCCCTCCCCCTACATTAGTATAGACCCCCCCAGGACAAACCACCCCCCCTACATTACTATAGACCCCCCCAGGACAAACCACCCCCCCTACATTAGTATAGACCCCCCAGGACAAACCACCCCCTCTACATTAGTATAGACCCCCCAGGACAAACCACCCCCCCTACATTACTATAGACCCCCCAGGACAAACCACCCCCCCCCCCTACATTAGGTTAATTTAAAACACCCGGGCGGCAGCTGGAGAGGAGAGGACAGTATGCAGCCGCGCCGCCCGGGTGAAGTGTGTCAGGCTTGGGAAGCATGCGTCAGAGAGGTCGGAGGAGGAGAACTGTCTGAAGTGGAACACGTTGGGCACGCCCCCCCCCCAGTGACGTCAGTCACGTCTTTGCGCGGCTGGTCTCTCACACAGAGACAGCCGCTCCGATCTAATTTCGCTCTCCTCCTCTGACAGGAGGAGGGAGGAGGGACGGGGGATGGGCTTCGACACTCGGCAGGTCGAGGCGGCGATCAGCAGAGAGCCGCCTACGGACAAGGAAGAGGAGAAGGGAGGGGAGCACTCTGGCGCTTCAGCGCCCCCACCTCTGTGGCGCCTGGGTGCACTGCACCCCGTCCAGGATCGTCCCTGCTCGGGATGGTGTCACCCCTCTAGTGAGTGGCACCCGGTGCGGACCGCACCCCCCGCCCCCGTCTAGCAACGCCACTGGGTCAAGTCTGTAAAGTATGATGTGCAATATGGCTTAGACTGATAGATTACTGATCTGTAGATTTTGTACACATTGTAAAATATGAAATGATATAGAAACGATTTTACCAAAAAGTATCTAAACTGTGTATCTAAATGACCCGATTAAACTTTACAAGTGTGAAGAGATCCTGTCTGCCGGTGTCTCTTTGTTCTAAAATACAGAAGTGATCAGGAACTGATTTATAAAAAAAAAAATTAAAACAAAATGAATCCCCGCTCTTTCGACTGCAACAACTTTTTAACGACTTGACCTCCGGAAGGTTTTACCCCCCCCCCTTCATGACCAGGCCATTTTTTGCTATTCAGCACTGCACTACTTTAACTGGTAATTATGCGGTCATGCATCACCGTACCCAAATGAAATTTGTATCATTTTTTTTTTCACACAAATAGAGCTTTCTTTTGGTGGTATTTATTCACCACTGGGTTTATATTTTTTTTGCTATGTAAATGAAAAAATATCCAAAATTAAAAAGAAAAAAAAAATGTTTCTTTGTTTCTGTCATAACATTTAGCAAATAAATAATCTTTTTTCATAAATTCAGGTCAAAATGTAATCTGCTACATTCCTTTGGTGAGAATTCCCCAAATCAGTGTATTCTATTTAGTCTGTAGAAAATGTATAGAGTCCACAAACTATGATATACCGTATTTATCGGCGTATAACACGCACTTTTTTCCCCTTAAAATCAGGGGAAAATCATGGGTGCGTGTTATACGGAGATCCCCCGCTATTTTGTGATCTATCGGAGCGATCGCCGCGATTGCCACTGACATTCACATAGCGTGTAGTTTTAAATATGGCGCCGCGGAGTTCGGAGGGACTCGGCGGAGTTGAACGAGCGCCGCCGAGAACACAGTGACTGGGCGGAGCCGAGATACACATAGCCGAGGGTTCTCGGCGCCGTTCACAGTCACGCCCAGTCCCGCCATTGGACCTGTGTTATGTCCATCATAGGGACTGGGCGTGACTGTGAACGGCGCCGAGAACCCTCGGCTATGTGTATCTCGGCTCCGCCCAGCCACTGTGTTCTCCGCGGCGCTCGTTCAGCTCCGCCGAATCCCTCTGAACTCCGCGGCGCCATATTTAAAACTACACGCTAAACTTGTGTATGTCGGCGGTGATCATGTAATGGACACTGGGGGCAAGGCTGCACTGACCACTGGGGCAAGGCTGCACTGAGAAGGCTGCACTGACCACTGACAAGGCTGCAGATGAACACTGATGAGGCTGCATTGATGGGCATTTTAATGTAAGTTTTTTTTTCCTTAAACTTCCCTCCCAAAAGTTTTTTTTCTTAAAATTCCCTCCTAAACTTGGGGTGCGTGTTATACGCCGATAAATACGGTATATCTGAATATCGATTGATATCTTGAATATTTTTGATTGATCAATCTTGATGAACTGATGGACTATCTAATTTCTCAACACCCCGAAAATGCCAAGGACTGTAAAAATATCCCCCAAATTCCCCTTTTCGGGAAGCAGACAGATATTTAGACAGTCCGAGGTATTTAGTAAGAGGCATGGCGAGTTTTTTTTTTTAAATTGTCATTTTTTTGTCTCAATTTTTTGAAAAATAAAGAAATTAAATAAAATCAGTTTTTTTTTTTCATCATTTTTTTTTCCATTATGTCACCAGTGCAGTACAATGTCATCATATGACTTGTGTGTTAGTGATAATAAATATGGACTGGTGACAGTATGTAAAGAAAAAAAAAAATTTTTTATTACATTTTTGTATACATTTAGTAATGAACCTTTTTTTCTGTTTTTTTTTTTTTACTATTTTACATCCTGTCATCAGAGTAGTTGTGTCACCTTAGTGACACTGTTTATGCTGGGGGGGGTTGAACAGGTATTTTTTTTAAACTGTTATTGCTTATAATAGTGATGATCACTGTTATAAGTAATAGATAACTGTCATGACTGGCTTTCCATTCACTACAGCTTGCTTACTGTTATGATAGGCGACATCTACATCACATGTTACAGGGCGCTGTGATTGGCCCAGGTACCCACAGCAGACCAATCACAGCATCACAACAGTGACCAAGCGGTTCATGAATAAAAGCCATTCATGACAGTTTACGGTAAAGCGGAACCTTCAGTCATTTTTTCATCTTTCCATCTATTAAATCTTCTGCCCTTGTTGTTGTTTTACCTTTGGATTGTAAAACATTTTTTTTTTTTCTGCCAGTAAATCCCTTATACAGCCAACTTCCTGTTTTTTGTCTGGTCATTAGCCTAGGCTTATGACATCATGCACAGCTCTCTTTCTCATTCTCATGAAGGGAGAGGGGGGGTGAGTCATAAGAGGACCAATGAGAGCTGCAGAGCCGGAGGTGTGTGTCTGTGTAAATCCAGGAAGTGAGCAGACAGCAGCTTGAGCTGCCCACAGTTAAAATGGCTGCAGCCAGACTCAGTGGCGGGAGATTTCTGCCGCATATTTGGCAAGTACAGAATCACTATATATATAAAATAATATGCAAAGTGGTTGGAGGGAAGCTTCAGAATGGCAAAGATGTTTTTATTACAAATTATGTGAGCGGACTGCAGTTCTTCTAACGAATTGACCTCCGGAAGGTTGACCTCAACCCGATAGAACACCTTTGGGATGAATTAGAGCGGAGACTGCGAGCCAGACCTTCTCGTCCAACATCAGTGCCTGACCTCACAAATGTACTTCTGGAACAATTGGTCAAACATTCCCATAGACACACTCCTAAACCTTGTGGACGGCCTTCCCAGAAGAGTTGAAGCTGTTATAGCTGCAAAGGGTGGGCCAACTCAACATTAAACCCTACAGACTGAGACTGGGATGTCATTAAAGTTCATGTGTAGAGTGTAGAGGCAGGCGTCCCAATACTTTTGGTAATATAATGTATATACAGTGCCTTGAAAAAGTATTCATACCCCTTGAAATTTTCCACGTTATCTTATGTTACAACCAAAAACATAAATGTATTTTATTGGGATTTTATGTGATAGACCAACATAAAGTGGCACATAATTGTGAAGTGGAAGGAAAATGATAAATGGTTGTAGTTTTTTTTTTTTACAAATAAATATGGGAAAAGTGTGGTGTGTATTTGTATTCAGCCCCCTTTACTCTGATACCCCATAACTAAAATCCAGTGGAACCAATTGCCTTCAGAAGTCACCTAATTAGTAAAAAGAGTCCACCTGTGTGTCATTTAATCTCAGTATAAATACAGCTGTTCTGTGAAGCCCTCATAGGTTTGTTAGAGAACCTTTGTGCACAAACAGCATCATGAAGGCCAAGGAACACACCAGACAGGTCAGGGATAAAGTTGTGGAGAAGTGTAACCGCTTTCCGACCAGCCGCCGTCATTATACTGCAGCGGGTTGGCTCTTCTGCGCTAACCGCCGTAGGTGTATGTCAGTCTTTGCACAGGAGATAGTTGGCGCGCCCTGCGGGAGCGTTGCCCGTGGGTCCGGAGGACTTGATGGTTGCCGGCGACCCGCGATCGTTATGCACAGAGGCAGAACGGGTAACTGGCGATTCCCTGTTCTGCCAGATGACATGTCAGAGATCTTCTGTTCCCAGTGATCTCTGTCATGTCCCTTGCAGCCCATCCCCCCTACAGTTAGAACACACCCAGGGAACACACTTAACCCTTGATTGCCCCCCAGTGTTAACCCCTTCCCTGCCAGTGCCATTTATACATTGATCAGTGCGTTTTTTATAGCACTGATCAATGTAATAATGTCACTGGTCCCCAAAAAAGTGTAATTTGGGGTCAGATTTGTCTGCCGCAATGTCGCAGATCGCCGCCATTACTAGTAAAAACAATAAATAAAAGTCCCTAAATCTACCCCATAGTTTGTAGATAACTTTTGCGCAAACCAATCAATTTACACTTATTGCGATTTTTTTTTTAACAAAAATATTTAGAAGAATATATTTCGGCCTAAACTGACGAATAAGTTTTTTTATATTTTTGGGGGGGGGGGGGGGGGATATGTATTATATCAGAAATTAAACATTTTTTTTTTTCAAAACTGTCAGTCTTTTTTTGTTTATAGTGCAAAAGAATAAAAACCGCAGAGGTGTTCAAATACCACCAAAAGAAATCTCTATTTGTGGGAAAAAAAGGACGTCAATTTTGTTTGGGTGCAGCCGCCGCAGGACAGTGCAATTGTCAGTCAAAGCGACACAGTTCCGGATCACAAAAAATGGCCTGGTCATTAAGGGGGCAAATCCTTCCGGGGCTGAAGTGGTTAAAGCAGTGTTAGGTTATAAAAAAAATATCCCAAGCTTTCAGAAAATGGAAAGAGTATGGCACAACTGCAAACCTACCAAGACATGGCCATCCAGCTAAACTGACCGGCCGGGCAAGGAGAACATTCATCAGAGAAGAGCCAAGAGGTCCATGGTAACTCTGGAGGAGCTGCAGAGATCCACAGCTCAGGTGGGAGAATCTGTCCACAGGACAACTATTAGTCGTGTTCTCCACAAATGTGACCTTTATGGGAGAGTGGCAAGAAGAAAGACATTGTTAAAAGAAAACCATAAGAAGTCCCATTTGTAGTTTGTGAGAAGCCATGTGGGGGACACAGCAAACATGTGGAAGAAGGTGCTCTGGTCAGATGAGATCAAAATTGAACTTTTTTGCCTGAATGCAAAATGCTATGTGTGGGGGAAAACTAACACTGCACATCACCCTGAACACACCATCCCCACTGTGAAACATGGTGGTGGCAGCATCATGTTGTGGGGATGCTTTCTTCAGCAGGGACAGGGTAGCTGGTCAGAGTTGATGGGAAGATGGATGGAGCCAAATACAGGACAATCTTAGAAGAAAACCTGTTAGAGTCTGCAAAAGACTTGAGACTGGGGCGGAGGTTCACTTTTCAGCAGGACAACGACCCCAAACATACAGCCAGAGCTACAATGGAATGGTTTAGATCAAAGCATATTCATGTGTTAGAATGGCCCAGTCAAAATCCAGACCTAAATCACATTGAGAATCTGTGGAAAGACTTGAAAATTGCTGTTCACAGACGTTCTCCATCCAATCGGACAGAGCTTGAGATATTTTGCAAAGAAGAATGGGCAAAAATGTCCCTCTCTAGAAGTGCAAAGCTGGTAGAGACATCCCCAAAAAGACTTGCAGCTGTAATTGTAGTGAAAGGAGGTTCTACAAAATATTGACTCAGGGGGGCGCCCTACAAATGTACCCCCCACACTTTTCACATTTTATTGTGAAAAATGTTGAAAACCATTTATCATTTTCCTTCCACTTCACAATTATGTGCCACTTTGTGTTGGTCTATCACATAAAATCCCAATAAAATACATTTACATTTCTGGTTGTAACATGACAAAATGTGGAAAATGTCAAGGGGTATGAATACTTTTTCAAGGCACTAATATTTGGGGGTTCTAAGTGAAAAAGTAAAAAAAAATTGCCCCAGCAGGCAGCAAGTGGTTAATATGTTACAACAGAATTAAATAAGGTCCCCTTTGCTGGCTAGAGATCTGTGGTAGATGCTCCACACACCACAAGTGAACAGTTCAGATACATTTTAATAGGCCGAAGGAGGAAACCAACATTTTTTTTCAAGGCCCCAACATAGCCGGCTGCATCAGAGTTTCCAGACCGATGACACTGCCTATGGACAAAGTTGCACGATTGGTGGTATTTAGACCAGTACAGTCTCAGGCACAGGGGTCTTCTTTATTTTCTAGCAGTGACGCTGCACTGCGGTGATAAGGATTCTTTCCTTGGCCTCCCTCTTCTGCCATTGGCTGGATGTGTGCAGGCCGATCCTCGTACTGAGGTTATAAGCGGAAAGAGGCTCCATGGAGATGGGCCAGGAGTTTGGAGGTCTTTGGAAAAGCCTGAAGGCTGCTGAAGAAAACAACCATCATCTGCATTCAGGGAAGCGTCCTTCATTAACTGGAAGAGAAACAACCAGAAAGAGATTTCTTCCAATCAGAAAACGTCATTTCCTGTGCATTCACTGGGACAGGAAATCAGGGTGAATGTTCCCAATGGGGACACAAACACCAATAGCAATTTTGACAGAAGTTCTAACCCCCTGGTGCCCAACTGGTGGCCCTTTGGCAGTTCAATGTGCAGGCCCTGGGCCCCTGCCAACTGTGTTTGTATGTTCTTGCCTAGACTGACTTCCAGCAGTTAAAGGCCAATTGAACTTTTAGTATAAATCTGCTAAATACATGTCAGGTCATAAAAGCAAAAGGTGTGCACAGCCTGAGTAGAAAAGCCAGTCCCCTGCCAGCGTGCTGCAGAGTAGCACCCATGCCCTCTGTATGCGGAAGCAGCAGCCTCTCTGCACATGCCCCCCCCCCCCCCCCCCCCCCGCTGAGTCAGAACAGGAGCTCTCCAATCAGCAGGGAGTAGGAGCTTTTCAATTGAGAGGCTTATAGGGGTTGTGTGAGCCTCTGAAGACCACAGCAAGGGTGCCACTCTGCAGCATGCTGGCAGAGGACAGGATTTTCTACTCAGGCTGTGGCTGCTTTAGAAAAAAAAAGAAAAAGAAACACAACTGTAAAACTTTGCGCATCTTTTGGGAAGTAGCAATGTGGGTAGGTGACAATGACAAGGAAATGGCACCAACATCCCTGTAGATAAGTGTAGACAAGGGAAATTTTTGAGGGTGCCGGCAAAACAAGAAGTCATTTCAATACTCCGCAATATGTATAAAAAAAATGACAAGATTTTTATTGCTACATACAAGACAAAGTTAAAAGGTTTTTTTGGTACAGTGGAACCTCGGATTGCGAGTAACGCGGTTAACGAGCGTTTCGCAATACAAGCACTGTATTTTTTAAAAAGTAACTCGATTTATGAGTGTTGTCTCGCAAAACGAGCACGATTCAGGCCAAAGCGGTGGGCAGTACCACTTTTGGCCTGAGGTGGGGGGGGGGGGGGGGGGGGCGCTGGAGCCAAGCAGAGCCGAACGTCCGGAAATGCACGGAAAGGCCCCGAGTACAGCACGGCTGACCTTGGCAAATCTCGGGTAGGAAGTCTTTCCGAGGTTTGCTGAGGTCAGCCGAACTGTTCTCGGGCCTTTTCGGCCGTTTCCGAGGCTCTCCAGCCTCCCCCCCACCCCCCCGGCTCTGCCCGCATGCGGAATTGCATCCCATTGAAGTCAATGCGGAATGAATTATTTTCATTTCCATTGACTTCAATGGAAAACTCGCTTTGATATGCGAGTACTTTGGAATACGAGCATTCTCCTGGAACAGATTATGCTCCTAATCCGAGGTTCCACTGTATAAGTTATGTGCACATGTACAAGGAAACATCTAGAATTCAAAGCAGATGACAACATTGAATCACTCGGCAATATCATTGGAGTGATTGTCCCGACATGTTTCGCCACTCTGGGCTCATCAAGGGATGTTTTAAAGACAATTAGATGTAACACTGCATAGAACGAAACAAAATTAAAAACATTACAATTATTAATAAATGAAAATATCCTAAGTGAAATATAAATCTACTATAAAAAATAATTTAAGTGAAAGGGAGTGAGGGGGTGGGGGGGGAGAAAGGACTAGGAAAAGGAAAATAAGGGATGGAAGATGACAAGTAGGGAAGGAAGGGAAGAAGGGGGAGGAGAGGGGGAAAGAAATGATGGAGGGGGATCTTTTATTTTGATGCACCTGAAATGCATTTAGCTGATTTTAACTGAAAGTTCAATTGGACATTAAATGCCCGAATTCTCTGACCGTCTCCTGTACCATGTCTGCAGTCTCTGACAGTCTCCTGTACCATGTCTGCAGTCACTGACCGTCTCCTGTACAATGTCTGCAGTCTCTGACCGTCTCCTGTACAATGTCTGCAGTCTCTGACCGTCTCCTGTACAATGTGCAGTCTCTGACCGTCTCCTGTACAATGTCTGCAGTCTCTGACCGTCTCCTGTACAATGTCTGCAGTCTCTGACCGTCTCCTGTATCATGTCTGCAGTCTCTGACCGTCTCCTGTATCATGTCTGCAGTCTCTGACCGTCTCCTGTATCATGTCTGCAGTCTCTGACCGTCTCCTGTATCATGTCTGCAGTCTCTGACCGTCTCCTGTATCATGTCTGTAGTCTCTGACCGTGTCCTGTATCATGTCTGCAGTCTCTGACCGTCTCCTGTATCATGTCTGTAGTCTCTGACCGTCTCCTGTATCATGTCTGCAGTCTCTGACCGTCTCCTGTATCATGTCTGTAGTCTCTGACCGTCTCCTGTATCATGTCTGCAGTCTCTGACCGTCTCCTGTATCATGTCTGTAGTCTCTGACCGTCTCCTGTATCATGTCTGCAGTCTCTGACCGTCTCCTGTAGTATGTAAAAGAAAAAAAACTGTGCTGTTTCCAAACCTACAACTACAGCTGCAGCTCAAAGTGAAATGTACACAAGCATAAATAGATAAACGTAAGGAGCTGCGCTTCTCAAAAAACATAGTTACATAGTAGGTGAGGTTAAAAAAAAGACACAAGTCCATCAAGGCCAACCTATGTGTGTGATTATATGTCAGTATTACATTGTATATCCCTGTATATTGTGGTCGTTCAGGTGCTTATCTAATAATTTTTTTGAAATTATCGATGCTCCCTGCTGAGACCACCGCCTGTGGAAGGGGATTCCACATCCTTGCCGCTCTTACAGTAAAGAACCCTCTACGCAGTAAACTGCTTTTCTTCTAATTTTAATGAGTGGCCACGAGTCTTGTTAAATTCCCTTACGTGACGTAAAAGGCTGCCAGGGAACATCAGAAGGAGAGCGTAGCTGCACTGGACACAGCGAGTGAATAATAGAGCATTGAACCCTCACTGTGTCCTATTATAGAACTCCCAGCACAGCAGGGTATCAATATTATAATAAATCAAACAGGCAGCACAGTAAGTGCTCGTTTTATTTATTTTTTATTTATCAGATCATTTCATTTAGATTTCCGAAAAATTCGTTACGTTCAGTTTGCCAAATTTGGAAGGAAATTCCAATACCTATAATTTAATAGTTTATAACTAACTATCATATGAGGGGGGCCCAGAGAGAGATGGACCCACGAGAGGGGGCCCAGAGAGAGAGATGGTCCCACGAGAGGGGGCCCAGAGAGAGAGATGGCCCCACGAGAGGGGGCCCAGAGAGAGAGATGGCCCCACGAGAGGGGGCCCAGAGAGAGAGATGGCCCCACGAGAGGGGGCCCAGAGAGAGAGATAGCCCTACGAGAGGGGGCCCAGAGAGAGAGATAGCCCCACGAGAGGGGGCCCAGAGAGAGAGATAGCCCCACGAGAGGGGGCCCAGAGAGAGAGAGATAGCCCCACGAGAGGGGGCCCAGAGAGAGAGAGATAGCCCCACGAGAGGGGGCCCAGAGAGAGAGAGATAGCCCCACGAGAGGGGGCCCAGAGAGAGAGAGATAGCCCCACGAGAGGGGGCCCAGAGAGAGAGACAGCCCCACGAGAGGGGGCCAAGAGAGAGAGAGATAGCCCCACGAGAGGGGGCCCAGAGAGAGAGATAGCCTCACGAGAGGGGGCCCAGGGAGAGAGATAGCCCCACGAGAGGGGGCCCAGAGAGAGAGATAGCCCCACGAGAGGGGGCCCAGAGAGAGAGAGATAGCCCAACGAGAGGGGGCCCAGAGAGAGAGAGATAGCCCCATGAGAGGGGGCCCAGAGAGAGAGAGATAGCCCCACGAGAGGGGGCCCAGAGAGAGAGAGATAGCCCCACGAGAGGGGGCCCAGAGAGAGAGAGAGAGATAGCCCCACGAGAGGGGGCCCAGAGAGAGAGAGAGCCCCACGAGAGGGGGCCCAGAGAGAGAGAGATAGCCCCACGAGAGGGGGCCCAGAGAGAGAGAGATAGCCCCACGAGAGGGGGCCCAGAGAGAGAGAGATAGCCCCACAAGAGGGGGCCCAGAGAGAGAGAGATAGCCCCACAAGAGGGGGCCCAGAGAGAGAGAGATAGCCCCACAAGAGGGGGCCCAGAGAGAGAGAGATAGCCCCACGAGAGGGGGCCCAGAGAGAGAGAGATAGCCCCACGAGAGGGGGCCCAGAGAGAGAGAGAGAGATAGCCCCACGAGAGGGGGCCCAGAGAGAGAGAGAGAGAGAGATAGCCCCACGAGAGGGGGCCCAGAGAGAGAGAGAGAGATAGCCCCACGAGAGGGGGCCCAGAGAGAGAGAGATAGCCCCACGAGAGGGGGCCCAGAGAGAGAGAGAGATAGCCCCACGAGAGGGGGCCCAGAGAGAGAGATAGCCCCACGAGAGGGGGCCCAGAGAGAGAGAGAGATAGCCCCACGAGAGGGGGCCCAGAGAGAGAGATAGACCCACGAGAGGGGGCCCAGAGAGAGAGAGAGATAGCCCCACGAGAGGGGGCCCAGAGAGAGAGATAGCCCCACGAGAGGGGGCCCAGAGAGAGAGAGAGATAGCCCCACGAGAGGGGGCCCAGAGAGAGAGAGATAGCCCCACGAGAGGGGGCCCAGAGAGAGAGAGAGATAGCCCCACGAGAGGGGGCCCAGAGAGAGAGAGAGAGAGATAGCCCCACGAGAGGGGGCCCAGAGAGAGAGAGAGAGAGATAGCCCCACGAGAGGGGGCCCAGAGAGAGAGAGAGAGATAGCCCCACGAGAGGGGGCCCAGAGAGAGAGATAGCCCCACGAGAGGGGGCCCAGAGAGAGAGATAGCCCCACGAGAGGGGGCCCAGAGAGAGAGATAACCCCACGAGAGGGGGCCCAGAGAGAGAGAGAGATAGCCCCACGAGAGGGGGCCCAGAGAGAGAGAGAGATAGCCCCACGAGAGGGGGCCCAGAGAGAGAGAGAGATAGCCCCACGAGAGGGGGCCCAGAGAGAGAGAGAGATAGCCCCACGAGAGGGGGCCCAGAGAGAGAGAGAGATAGCCCCACGAGAGGGGGCCCAGAGAGAGAGATAGCCCCACGAGAGGGGGCCCAGAGAGAGAGATAGCCCCACGAGAGGGGGCCCAGAGAGAGAGATAACCCCACGAGAGGGGGCCCAGAGAGAGAGAGAGATAGCCCCACGAGAGGGGGCCCAGAGAGAGAGAGAGATAGCCCCACGAGAGGGGGCCCAGAGAGAGAGAGAGATAGCCCCACGAGAGGGGGCCCAGAGAGAGAGAGAGATAGCCCCACGAGAGGGGGCCCAGAGAGAGAGAGAGATAGCCCCACGAGAGGGGGCCCAGAGAGAGAGATAGCCCCACGAGAGGGGGCCCAGAGAGAGAGAGAGAGATAGCCCCATGAGAGGGGGCCCAGAGAGAGAGAGATAGCCCCACGAGAGGGGGCCCAGAGAGAGAGAGATAGCCCCACGAGAGGGGGCCCAGAGAGAGAGAGATAGCCCCACGAGAGGGGGCCCAGAGAGAGAGAGATAGCCCCACGAGAGGGGGCCCAGAGAGAAAGAGATAGCCCCACGAGAGGGGGCCCAGAGAGAGGGAAATAGCCCCACGAGAGGGGGCCCAGAGAGTGAGAGAGAGAGATAGCCCCACGAGAGGGGGCCTAGAGAGAGAGAGATAGCCCCACGAGAGGGGGTCCAGAGAGAGAGAGATAGCCCCACGAGAGGGGGCCCAGAGAGAGAGAGATAGCCCCACGAGAGGGGGCCCAGAGAGAGAGAGATAGCCCCACGAGAGGGGGCCCAGAGAGAGAGAGATAGCCCCACGAGAGGGGGCCCAGAGAGAGAGAGATAGCCCCACGAGAGGGGGCCCAGAGAGAGAGAGATAGCCCCACGAGAGGGGGCCCAGAGAGAGAGAGCTAGCCCCACGAGAGGGGGCCCAGAGAGAGAGAGCTAGCCCCACGAGAGGGGGCCCAGAGAGAGAGAGAGAGCCCCACGAGAGGGGGCCCAGAGAGAGAGAGAGAGATAGCCCCACGAGAGGGGGCCCAGAGAGAGAGAGAGAGCCCCACGAGAGGGGGCCTAGAGAGAGAGATAGCCCCACGAGAGGGGGCCCAGAGAGAGAGATAGCCCCACGAGAGGGGGCCCAGAGAGAGAGATAGCCCCACGAGAGGGGGCCCAGAGAGAGAGATAGCCCCACGAGAGGGGACCCAGAGAGAGAGATAGCCCCACGAGAGGGGGCCCAGAGAGAGAGATAGCCCCACGAGAGGGGACCCAGAGAGAGAGATAGCCCCACGAGAGGGGGCCCAGAGAGAGAGATAGCCCCACGAGAGGGGGCCCAGAGAGAGAGAGCCCCACGAGAGGGGGCCCAGAGAGAGAGAGAGCCCCACGAGAGGGGGCCCAGAGAGAGAGAGAGAGAGAGAGCCCCACGAGAGGGGGCCCAGAGAGAGAGCCCCACGAGAGGGGGCCCAGTGAGAAAGAGCCCCACGAGAGGGGGCCCAGAGAGAGAGAGATAGCCCCACGAGAGGGGGCCCAGAGAGAGAGAGAGAGAGAGATAGCCCCACGAGAGGGGGCCCAGAGAGAGAGAGAGATAGCCCCACGAGAGGGGGCCCAGAGAGAGAGAGAGAGCCCCACGAGAGGGGGCCCAGAGAGAGAGAGAGCCCAACGAGAGGGAGCCCAGAGAGAGAGAGAGAGAGCCCCACGAGAGGGGGCCCAGAGAGAGAGAGAGCCCCAAGAGAGGGGGCCCAGAGAGAGAGAGAGAGAGAGCCACACGAAAGGGGGCCCAGAGAGAGAGAGAGCCCCACGAGAGGGGGCTCAGAGAGAGAGAGAGAGCCCCACGAGAGGGGGCCCAGAGAGAGAGAGAGAGAGAGCCCCACGAGAGGGGGCCCAGAGAGAGAGAGAGAGAGCCCCACGAGAGGGGGCCCAGAGAGAGAGAGAGAGCCCCACGAGAGGGGGCCCAGAGAGAGAGAGAGAGCCCCACGAGAGGGGGCCCAGAGAGAGAGAGAGATAGCCCCACGAGAGAGGGCCAGAGAGAGAGAGCCCAACGAGAGGGGGCCCAGAGAGAGAGAGAGAGAGAGCCCCACGAGAGGGGGCCCAGAGAGAGAGAGAGCCCCACGAGAGGGGGCCCAGAGAGAGAGAGAGAGAGCCCCACGAGAGGGGGCCCAGAGAGAGAGAGCCCCACAAGAGGGGGCCCAGAGAGAGAGAGAGAGAGCCCCATGAGAGGGGGCCCAGAGAGAGAGAGAGAGAGATAGCCCCACAAGAGGGGGCCCAGAGAGAGAGAGAGAGAGATAGCCCCACAAGAGGGGGCCCAGAGAGAGAGAGATAGCCCCACGAGAGGGGGCCCAGAGAGAGAGCCCCACGAGAGGGGGCCCAGAGAGAGAGAGAGAGCCCCACGAGAGGGGGCCCAGAGAGAGAGAGAGAGCCCCACGAGAGGGGGCCCAGAGAGAGAGAGAGAGATAGCCCCACGAGAGGGGGCCCAGAGAGAGAGAGAGATAGCCCCACGAGAGGGGGCCCAGAGAGAGAGAGAGAGATAGCCCCACGAGAGGGGGCCCAGAGAGAGAGAGAGAGATAGCCCCACGAGAGGGGGCCCAGAGAGAGAGAGAGAGAGAGAGATAGCCCCACGAGAGGGGGCCCAGAGAGAGAGAGATAGCCCCACGAGAGGGGGCCCAGAGAGAGAGAGATAGCCCCACGAGAGGGGGCCCAGAGAGAGAGATAGCCCCACGAGAGGGGGCCCAGAGAGAGAGATAGCCCCACGAGAGGGGGCCCAGAGAGAGAGATAGCCCCACGAGAGGGGGCCCAGAGAGAGAGATAGCCCCACGAGAGGGGGCCCAGAGAGAGAGATAGCCCCACGAGAGGGGGCCCAGAGAGAGAGATAGCCCCACGAGAGGGGGCCCAGAGAGAGAGATAGCCCCACGAGAGGGGGCCCAGAGAGAGAGATAGCCCCACGAGAGGGGGCCCAGAGAGAGAGATAGCCCCACGAGAGGGGGCCCAGAGAGAGAGATAGCCCCACGAGAGGGGGCCCAGAGAGAGAGATAGCCCCACGAGAGGGGGCCCAGAGAGAGAGATAGCCCCACGAGAGGGGGCCCAGAGAGAGAGAGATAGCCCCACGAGAGGGGGCCCAGAGAGAGAGATAGCCCCACGAGAGGGGGCCCAGAGAGAGAGCCCCACGAGAGGGGACCCAGAGAGAGAGAGAGAGAGCCCCACGAGAGGGGGCCCAGAGAGAGAGATAGCCCCACGAGAGGGGACCCAGAGAGAGAGATAGCCCCACGAGAGGGGGCCCAGAGAGAGAGATAGCCCCACGAGAGGGGGCCCAGAGAGAGAGATAGCCCCACGAGAGGGGGCCCAGAGAGAGAGATAGCCCCACGAGAGGGGGCCCAGAGAGAGAGATAGCCCCACGAGAGGGGGCCCAGAGAGAGAGATAGCCCCACGAGAGGGGGCCCAGAGAGAGAGATAGCCCCACGAGAGGGGGCCCAGAGAGAGAGCCCCGAGAGAGGGGGCCCAGAGAGAGAGCCCCACGAGAGGGGGCCCAGAGAGAGAGAGAGCCCCACGAGAGGGGGCCCAGAGAGAGAGAGAGAGCCCCACGAGAGGGGGCCCAGAGAGAGAGAGAGCCCCACGAGAGGGGGCCCAGAGAGACAGAGAGAGATAGCCCCACGAGAGGGGGCCCAGAGAGAGAGATAGCCCCACGAGAGGGGGCCCAGAGAGAGAGAGAGATAGCCCCACGAGAGGGGGCCCAGAGAGAGAGAGATAGCCCCACGAGAGGGGGCCCAGAGAGAGAGAGATAGCCCCACGAGAGGGGGCCCAGAGAGAGAGAGAGATAGCCCCACGAGAGGGGGCCCAGAGAGAGAGAGATAGCCCCACGAGAGGGGGCCCAGAGAGAGAGAGAGAGATAGCCCCACGAGAGGGGGCCCAGAGAGAGAGATAGCCCCACGAGAGGGGGCCCAGAGAGAGAGCGAGAGAGAGATAGCCCCACGAGAGGGGGCCCAGAGAGAGAGAGATAGCCCCACGAGAGGGGGCCGAGAGAGAGAGATAGCCCCACGAGAGGGGGCCCAGAGAGAGAGAGAGATAGCCCCACGAGAGGGGGCCCAGAGAGAGAGAGATAGCCCCACGAGAGGGGGCCCAGAGAGAGAGAGAGAGATAGCCCCACGAGAGGGGGCCCAGAGAGAGAGATAGCCCCACGAGAGGGGGCCCAGAGAGAGAGCGAGAGAGAGATAGCCCCACGAGAGGGGGCCCAGAGAGAGAGAGATAGCCCCACGAGAGGGGGCCGAGAGAGAGAGATAGCCCCACGAGAGGGGGCCCAGAGAGAGAGAGAGATAGCCCCACGAGAGGGGGCCCAGAGAGAGAGAGATAGCCCCACGAGAGGGGGCCCAGAGAGAGAGATAGCCCCACGAGAGGGGGCCCAGAGAGAGAGATAGCCCCACGAGAGGGGGCCCAGAGAGAGAGAGAGATAGCCCCACGAGAGGGGGCCCAGAGAGAGAGAGATAGCCCCACGAGAGGGGGCCCAGAGAGAGAGAGATAGCCCCACGAGAGGGGGCCCAGAGAGAGAGAGATAGCCCCACGAGAGGGGGCCCAGAGAGAGAGAGATAGCCCCACGAGAGGGGGCCCAGAGAGAGGGAGATAGCCCCACGAGAGGGGGCCCAGAGAGTGAGAGAGAGAGATAGCCCCACGAGAGGGGGCCCAGAGAGAGAGAGATAGCCCCACGAGAGGGGGTCCAGAGAGAGAGAGATAGCCCCACGAGAGGGGGCCCAGAGAGAGAGAGATAGCGACCACGAGAGGGGGCCCAGAGAGAGAGAGATAGCCCCACGAGAGGGGGCCCAGAGAGAGAGAGCTAGCCCCACGAGAGGGGGCCCAGAGAGAGAGATAGCCCCACGAGAGGGGGCCCAGAGAGAGAGAGAGAGAGAGCCCCACGAGAGGGGGCCCAGAGAGAGAGAGAGAGATAGCCCCACGAGAGGGGGCCCAGAGAGAGAGAGAGAGCCCCACGAGAGGGGGCCTAGAGAGAGAGATAGCCCCACGAGAGGGGGCCCAGAGAGAGAGATAGCCCCACGAGAGGGGGCCCAGAGAGAGAGATAGCCCCACGAGAGGGGGCCCAGAGAGAGAGATAGCCCCACGAGAGGGGACCCAGAGAGAGAGATAGCCCCACGAGAGGGGGCCCAGAGAGAGAGATAGCCCCACGAGAGGGGGCCCAGAGAGAGAGAGCCCCACGAGAGGGGGCCCAGAGAGAGAGAGCCCCACGAGAGGGGGCCCAGAGAGAGAGAGAGCCCCACGAGAGGGGGCCCAGAGAGAGAGAGAGAGAGAGAGCCCCACGAGAGGGGGCCCAGAGAGAGAGAGCCCCACGAGAGGGGGCCCAGAGAGAGAGAGAGAGCCCCACGAGAGGGGGCCCAGAGAGAGAGAGAGAGCCCCACGAGAGGGAGCCCAGAGAGAGAGAGAGAGCCCCACGAGAGGGGGCCCAGAGAGAGAGAGAGCCCCAAGAGAGGGGGCCCAGAGAGAGAGAGAGCCACACGAGAGGGGGCCCAGAGAGAGAGAGAGCCCCACGAGAGGGGGCTCAGAGAGAGAGAGAGAGAGAGAGAGAGCCCCACGAGAGGGGGCCCAGAGAGAGAGAGAGAGAGCCCCACGAGAGGGGGCCCAGAGAGAGAGAGAGAGCCCCACGAGAGGGGGCCCAGAGAGAGAGAGAGAGAGATAGCCCCACGAGAGGGGGCCCAGAGAGAGAGAGAGCCCCACGAGAGAGGGCCCAGAGAGAGAGAGCCCCACGAGAGGGGGCCCAGAGAGAGAGAGAGAGAGCCCCACGAGAGGGGGCCCAGAGAGAGAGAGAGCCCCACGAGAGGGGGCCCAGAGAGAGAGAGAGAGAGAGAGCCCCACGAGAGGGGGCCCAGAGAGAGAGAGCCCCACAAGAGGGGGCCCAGAGAGAGAGAGAGAGCCCCATAAGAGGGGGCCCACAGAGAGAGAGAGAGAGATAGCCCCACAAGAGGGGGCCCAGAGAGAGAGAGAGAGAGAGAGATAGCCCCACAAGAGGGGGCCCAGAGAGAGAGATAGCCCCACGAGAGGGGGCCCAGAGAGAGAGCCCCACGAGAGGGGGCCCAGAGAGAGAGAGAGAGAGAGAGCCCCACGAGAGGGGGCCCAGAGAGAGAGAGAGAGATAGCCCCACGAGAGGGGGCCCAGAGAGAGAGAGAGAGATAGCCCCACGAGAGGGGGCCCAGAGAGAGAGAGAGAGATAGCCCCACGAGAGGGGGCCCAGAGAGAGAGAGAGAGATAGCCCCACGAGAGGGGGCCCAGAGAGAGAGAGAGAGAGAGATAGCCCCACGAGAGGGGGCCAGAGAGAGAGAGAGAGAGATAGCCCCACGAGAGGGGGCCCAGAGAGAGAGAGAGAGAGATAGCCCCACGAGAGGGGGCCCAGAGAGAGAGAGAGAGAGATAGCCCCACGAGAGGGGGCCCAGAAAGAGAGAGAGAGATAGCCCCACGAGAGGGGGCCCAGAGAGAGAGAGAGAGAGAGATAGCCCCACGAGAGGGGGCCGAGAGAGAGATAGCCCCACGAGAGGGGGCCCAGAGAGAGAGAGATAGCCCCACGAGAGGGGGCCTAGAGGGAGAGATAGCCCCACGAGAGGGGGCCCAGAGAGAGAGATAGCCCCACGAGAGGGGGCCCAGAGAGAGAGATAGCCCCACGAGAGGGGGCCAAAAGAGAGAGAGATAGCCCCACGAGAGGGGGCCCAGAGAGAGATAGCCCCACGAGAGGGGGCCCAGAGAGAGAGATAGCCCCACGAGAGGGGGCCCAGAGAGAGAGATAGCCCCACGAGAGGGGGCCCAGAGAGAGAGATAGCCCCACGAGAGGGGGCCCAGAGAGAGAGATAGCCCCACAAGAGGGGGCCCAGAGAGAGAGATAGCCCCACGAGAGGGGGCCCAGAGAGAGAGAGATAGCCCCACGAGAGGGGGCCCAGAGAGAGAGATAGCCCCACGAGAGGGGGCCCAGAGAGAGAGCCCCACGAGAGGGGACCCAGAGAGAGAGAGAGAGCCCCACGAGAGGGGGCCCAGAGAGAGAGCCCCACGAGAGGGGACCCAGAGAGAGAGAGAGAGCCCCACGAGAGGGGGCCCAGAGAGAGAGATAGCCCCACGAGAGGGGACCCAGAGAGAGAGATAGCCCCACGAGAGGGGGCCCAGAGAGAGAGATAGCCCCACGAGAGGGGGCCCAGAGAGAGAGATAGCCCCACGAGAGGGGGCCCAGAGAGAGAGATAGCCCCACGAGAGGGGGCCCAGAGAGAGAGATAGCCCCATGAGAGGGGGCCCAGAGAGAGAGATAGCCCCACGAGAGGGGGCCCAGAGAGAGAGCCCCACGAGAGGGGGCACAGAGAGAGAGAGAGAGCCCCACGAGAGGGGGCCCAGAGAGAGAGAGAGCCCCACGAGAGGGGGCCCAGAGAGAGAGAGAGAGCCCCACGAGAGGGGGCCCAGAGAGAGAGAGAGCCCCACGAGAGGGGGCCCAGAGAGACAGAGAGAGATAGCCCCACGAGAGGGGGCCCAGAGAGAGAGATAGCCCCACAAGAGGGGGCCCAGAGAGAGAGATAGCCCCACAAGAGGGGGCCCAGAGAGAGAGAGAGATAGCCCCACGAGAGGGGGCCCAGAGAGAGAGAGAGATAGCCCCACGAGAGGGGGCCCAGAGAGAGAGATAGCCCCACGAGAGGGGGCCCAGAGAGAGAGAGAGAGATAGCCCCACGAGAGGGGGCCCAGAGAGAGAGAGAGAGATAGCCCCACGAGAGGGGGCCCAGAGAGAGAGAGAGAGATAGCCCCACGAGAGGGGGCCCAGAGAGAGAGATAGCCCCACGAGAGGGGGCCCAGAGAGAGAGATAGCCCCACGAGAGGGGGCCCAGAGAGAGAGAGAAAGCCCCACGAGAGGGGCCCAGAGAGAGAGATAGCCCCACGAGAGGGGGCCCAGAGAGAGAGCCCCACGAGAGGGGACCCAGAGAGAGAGAGAGAGCCCCACGAGAGGGGGCCCAGAGAGAGAGATAGCCCCACGAGAGGGGACCCAGAGAGAGAGATAGCCCCACGAGAGGGGGCCCAGAGAGAGAGATAGCCCCACGAGAGGGGGCCCAGAGAGAGAGAGATAGCCCCACGAGAGGGGGCCCAGAGAGAGAGATAGCCCCACGAGAGGGGGCCCAGAGAGAGAGATAGCCCCACGAGAGGGGGCCCAGAGAGAGAGATAGCCCCACGAGAGGGGGCCCAGAGAGAGAGATAGCCCCACGAGAGGGGGCCCAGAGAGAGAGATAGCCCCACGAGAGGGGCCCAGAGAGAGAGATAGCCCCACGAGAGGGGGCCCAGAGAGAGAGCCCAC
>JBBDGP010005506.1:0-34580 GCA_037952835.1 Lithobates septentrionalis
TCGAATGGCTGAACGCCATGAAGAGAGGAAGAGTGGGTATGAAGGAACCCCAATTTTTTTTTTGGGGGGGGGTCAAATCTTGAACATGTAATAAATTGAACTTAACTGCCAAAGTTTGACATCCTTATAAGCCCCAACGCCGTCTCTTATAGGGTACTATAGTATAAAATACAGCAAATAGTCATAAGTGACTATTAGACTCGAAAAATGCTGAACGCCATGAAGAGAGGAAGACCTGTGGGAATGATGAAAGGAACCCCAATTTTTTTTTTTTTTTTTGGAGGGGGGTCAAATCTTGAACATGTAATAAATCGAACCAACTGCCATCAACATAAATGTTTGACCCCTAATAAGTCCCAACGTGTTTGTTACAGGGTGACTTCTATAACATAAATACAACAAATAGTCATAAATAACTATCCAAGATTTGAGGATTTGACTCGAATGGCTGAACGCCATGAAGAGAGGAAGATCGGGTATGAAGGAGCCCCATTTTTTTTTTAGGGGGGGGGGGGGGTCAAATCTTGTACATGTAATAAATCGAACTAACTGCCAAAGTTTGACATCCTTATAAGCCCCAACGCCGTCTCTTATAGGGCACTATAGTATAAAATACTGCAAATAGTCATAAATAACTATTAGACTCGAAAAATGCTGAATGCCATGAAGAGAGGAAGACCGGTGGGTATGATGAAAGGAACCCCAATTTTTTTTTTTGGGGGGGGGTCAAATCTTGTACAAAATAACTCGAACCAACTGCCAAATGCTTGACAATGTTATAAGCCCCAACGCCGTCTCTTACAGGGTGACTATAACATAAAATGCAACAAATAGTCATAAAACTATCCAATATTTGAGGATTTGTCATAAAAAATGCCGAACGCCATGTAGAGCGGGGGACTGAGTATGATAAGAGGAACCAACATTTTTTTTCTTTTTTTTGGGGGGGGGGGGGGTCAAATTTTGAACATATAATAAATCAAACCAACCGCCATCAACATAAAATGTTTGAAGCCCTTTAAAGCCCCAACGCCGTCTCTTACAGGGTGACTATAACATAAAATACAGCAAATGGTCATAAATAACTATCCAGGATTTGTGGATTTGGAACTGCAAATATAAAAAAAAATGCCGAACGCCATGAAAAGGGGAGGACCGGGTGATGAAAGGAACTAAAATTTTGGGGGGGGGGGTCATAATTTTTTACTATTCAACAGGTGCCAATTAGTCCAACCCCCCCCCCCCCCCACCCCTCACAGATACAAATTATCTAAAACATAATCGGGATTTCAGAAGGCGAGCCGGTGATAATATGGCGGATGGGAGACGGCCTCTGGCTCTGCGCGGCCTCTGATTACGACTTGCCTCTTTAGGTAATGAATTTTTTAGCATGACCATCTCTTCTGCTGGCAAATTGCTGACCTGGTGCTGATGCAAATACACAGTGGAGGGAGGATAAAAATCTAGCGTCTCCGCGCGGCGAAAAAAAAAAAAAAAACCCATACCACTAAAAAAAGGAAAAAAAAGTGCCGTTAACAAATTCCATTCTACGCCGGCATGGAATGAATCGATTAAAGGAGGGCTCTGCTCACAAATCCCATCCATGTCATCTTTAAGATGCAGATTCATCCCGTCTACTTGTCTTTTTTATATGACATTTATAGGTTTTACATGTTTTTTTTGCCTCTTGTCCTGTATTTCCTAATTTTAGCATTTTTATTGGATGCTGAAACACAACCTTTAGCGTCTTAAATCTGAAATCTCATCTTTTTTTTTTTTTTACGCAAAGTGTAACGGCGAGCGGCTGTCCCAGCGTTGTCGTTAAGATCAGTTTTTTTATATATATATCTTTGTTGTCCTGCGGCTTTTCCAACATCTTTTACCCGGTTTTATGTGTCTGAAGCTGCCGCCTGTCCCCTATCTATTACAAGTCGCCCTCCTGCATCCCCTCAAAGCCCCCCCCCCCTCCATGCTCCCCCCCCCTTTCTCTGACAACATCTCTATCCCTGGGGGCAGCCTGGCTCTGTCACGTTGGGCTCAGCTCTGCACAGACCCCTCTGGTCAAAGGAGATTTAAGACCTTCCCATATCTCTGGCAGTAAATGGCCCCATAAAAGTGACAGAACGACGCACATTGGGACGCCTGTTAAAATTTTATTACTAATCACTTGCAAGCTGGTCAGTCTATTTAACCTGAGCCTGTTCTATTGAGGGGTCTACACAACTTTCTCCTTGGCATCCGCCTGCTTCAATAATCCCCGCTTTGATGGCTTCTCAGAGGTGTGCGGCCCTCCCATCGCCGAGATACAAAATTAAACCTTAAATTGTCCGTTTTATTACTTGTCGATGCTCCAGTCCGTGACCCTAGGCGGGATCCCGCTAATGGCTGCCAACCAAGTGTGCATGTCTATACGCCCCTTGGTGTGGCCTTTTCTTGGGGGAACAGCTGCAGCCCAGGTCCATGTCATACCTTTTTATTACCCCCCCCCCATGTTTGTTAAACCAGGGACTGTCTTCAGAGGGATCTTTCTCAACCAAGGTTGCTCCAGGGGTGGCTAGGGGTTCCTCCAGGGGTGGCTAATGGTTCCTCCAGGGGTGGCTAGGGGTTCCTCCAGGGGTGGCTAATGGTTCCTCCAGGGGTGGCTAATGGTTCCCCTAGGGGTTGTTAATGGTTCCCCTAGGGGTGGCTAGGGGTTCCTCCAGAGGTGGCTAATGGTTCCTCCAGGGGTGGCTAGGGGTTCCTCCAGGGGTGGCTAGGGGTTCCTCCAGGGGTGGCTAATGGTTCCTTCAGGGGTGGCTAATGGTTCCTCCAGGGGTGGCTAATGGTTCCTTCAGGGGTGGCTAGGGGTTCCTCCAGGGGTGGCTAACTGATCTCCCATCTGATGGCGCCTCCATAGTTCCAGGTCCAACACCAATTGGCAGAGCCAGTGGCTTGGCATCATTCTGGCCACCCCTGTAAGAAGACATTCTTGCCGCTTACCACCACCAATGTAAGGGGGATTTTCTCAATGAACCCTGATTGACTAATATCACTGGGGGGTTCCTTGTGCTCTGGCTAACTGACCTCCCTGATGGTATCTGCACAGTTCAAGGTTCAACCCCACTTGGCAAAGCCAGAGGCATGACCACAAAGTTGTCATTCTGGCCACCATTGTAAAATGGGGGGGGGGGGGGCATTCTTGCTACTTACCACCACAAACATAAGGGGCATTTTCCCAATGACCCCCAACGGACTAATTTAACCAGGGTTTCCTTGAGCCCTGAAAATTATTTCAAGGGTTCCTCTTGGGTAAAAAGGTTGTGAGAGGCTGATATAACGTGTGTACAGATATACAATTATTTACCAATCAGGGATTGATAAACTGTGTATATAGTACGTTGTAATTGTTACTATGTATATAGTACAGCCTGTACATTGCAATTGTTACTAGATATATAGTAAATATAGTAAAGTCAGTATGTTGTAATTGTTCCCGTGTATATAGTACAGCCTGTACATTGCAAATGTTACTATGTATATAGTAATGTCCATATGTTGTAATTTTGACTGTGTATATAGTACAGTCTATATGTTGTAATTGTTATTATGTGTATAGTACAGTCTATTATTATTATTATTATACAGGATTTATATGGCGCCAACAGTTTGCGCATCGCTTTTCTACATGAGGGCAGACATTGCAGTTACATTACAATTTGGTACAAGAGAAATCAGAGGCTATACTTTGTAATAGTTTGTATGTGTATAGTACAGTCTATACATTGCAATTGTTACTGTGTGTATAATTCAGTCTGTACATTTTAATTTCTTTTTACTTTTTTTGCATACATAGTATACCTGTACATTACATATACTCAGAAAAAAACGTTTATTAAAAATGATTTACTAAAACCAGAGAGTGCAAAATCTGGTGCAGCTCTGCATGGGAGCCAATCAGCTTCTACCTTCAGCTTGTTCTATGAAGCTTTGACAATCAAACCAGGAAGCTGATTGGTTTCTCTGCAGAGCTGCACCAGATTTTGCACTCTCAGTTTTAGTAAATCATCCCAATGAAAACGTTGTTTAGTGGTTTTGGACCCAGCAGACAACATAATCAGGAGTTTAATAATCAGCAGATATCGGGAGTTTAATAATTGGTGGATATCGGGAGTTTAATAATCGGCGGATATCGGGAATTTAATAATTGGTGGATATCGGGAATTTAATAAATCAGCGGATATCAGGAGTTTAATAATCGGCGGATATCGGGAATTTAATAATCGGTGGATATCGGGAGTTTAATAATTGGTGGATATCGGGAATTTAATAATCGGTGAATATCGGGAATTTAATAATCAGCGCATATTCGGAGTTTAATAATCGGCGGATATCGGGAGTTTAATAATCTGCGGATATCGGGAGTTTAAAAATTGGTGGATATCGGGAGTTTAATAATCTGCGGATATCGGGAGTTTAATAATTGGCAGATATCGTGAGTTTACTAATCGGTGGATATCGGGAGTTTAATAATCGACGGATATCGGGAATTTAATAATCGGTGGATATCGGGAGTTTAATAATCAGCGGATATCGGGAGTTTAATAATCGGCGGATATTGGGAGTTTAATAATCAGCGGATATTGGGAGTTTAATAATCGGCGGATATTGGGAGTTTAATAATCGGTGGATATCGGGAGTTTAGTAATCGGCAGATATCGGGAGTTTAATAATCGGCGGATATTGAGAGTTTAATAATCGGCGGATATCGGGAATTTAATAATCGGCGGATATCGGGAGTTTAATAAACGGCGGATATTGGGAGTTTAATAATCGGCGGATATCGGGAGTTTAATAATCGGCGGATATCGGGAGTTTAATAACTGGTGGATATCGGGAGTTTATCGCTGACTATTTTATGTTGATACATTTGTGTGATTTCCTATGGGAAGGTTGATCCGGATCGAATGAAAACCTCTGTAAGCGGGATACGAGGACGGAGCAGAACTCACACTACAGGTGGCTCCACATTGTTTTCAGAAGAAGAATTAGCAGAGATCCTTCCAGAGTACAAATAGGAAATGGCTGCTTCCGGAAGCTCAATGTTTGCAAACTTGTCTTTCCAGGGCAGAGATTAAGTCATTAAGTTTGGAAACACTCAGTGGAGGGGGGGGGGGGGGTTAGATTGACCCCTGAGCATGAATGAGGCCCCACACCAGGAGCAGATGTCTGCCCACTGAACCTTTGTGTTGAGTCCCCTGAGCAGACCTGCATGGAGCCCTGACAGGTGTCTGAGCCCGGACATCCAAGAAGAATGGCCAAGGAGTTATCTGACCTCCAGCAAAGGTCACAGCGAGGGGTCAGAGGTCAGCTGTGTGTTGTCTGGATTCACCATCCTGCAGAGGGAAAACAAAGTGTTAAATGTCCACTAATTAGGGGTGTTAAAGGAACACGGATCCCAAGACTTAAACTCCATCCCTGGAAGGAGATTTGACATCTCTGCGCCGTGGCCAGCTTGGCCCGTCTACACAATGGCTGTGGGGGTTTTTATTGGATATTTAGGTTTGGCTGGCGGTGACGTCTATACATTGGGACATGTTGGCTTTTTGCATTGTGTTGCTCGGTTCTTTATCTGTTTTTTTAATACTTCTTGAACATTTTTGTATTTTTTTTTCCATTTTGCTCTGGTTCTTAGGCCCCGCTCACACCTTTTTGGGTGCCGTAGGAAACCAAAGGTAAACTATCCAATGAGAGCCAGGCCTTATTTCTTGTCTTTATGCGATTCCAGCTTCATCGGCATTGGCGGCACAAATCTCATCATAAATTTTGGACGCAGCTTCGGAGACATTTGGCTGCACCAAGTAAAAGTCAGACCGCCGATGAATTTATCGCTGTTTTCTGATAAGCTGAACCTGAAATGTACAAATAACGCACACAGAAGGCGATGTGCGGCCCTTCCATGGGATGCTGTGTGTTCCCTGCCTACATCACAGTGCCAATGACCTCCTAACTTGGACTTGTATATTTACCCCCCCCCCCCCCCCCGGGTTAATTGGAGGTCATGTTTTGGCTTTGCTGATAGTAATTTCATTTGGTCTGCTATCTGCAGTTATTTGGTTTGGTTTTGTCCCCTCCCCCCCCACTCACTTTATTCCCTCTCCTCAATCTGCATATTGATCGGGTCCTAATGGAGGAATCGGACACCAGGCCCTCTCCACACCTCTCCCCCACACCGGGGCGGACAATCAATGACTCAGACAGACTGAGGGTCCTAACCCTCCCGCAGCCAATTATTCCATTATCACAACCTCCTGACCCCTGGAGGCTTCACCGGGCCACCGCGCCACGTGTCTTCTACACCGGACTCCTCTTCTGAGATTGGGAAACCGCCATTAAAAGACAAAAGAGAGCCAAAGAAGGGAGAGAAGGAGAGGAAAGAGAAAGCAAAAGGAGTGGACAGGAGAGGAGACTGGAGGACAGGAGAGCGGAAGAGAGGAGAGGAGACTGGAGGACAGGAGAGGGGAAGAGAGGACAGGAGAGGAGAGGGGATGAGAACAGAGGAAAGGAGAGTAGAGGAGAAGAAAGGACAGGAAAGGGGAAGACTGGAGAGTAGAACAGAGGACAAGAGAGGAGAGGAGAGTAGAGTAGAAGAAAGAAGAAGAGAGGGCAGGAGAGAAGAGTAGAGGGGATGAGAGGAGAAGGGAACAGAGGATAGGAGAGTCGAGGGGAAGAAAGGACAGGAAAGGAGAGGAGCGGACAGGAGAGGGGAAGAAAGGAGAGAAAAGGAGAGAGGAGAAGAACAGAGAATAGGAGAGTAGAGGAGAATAGGGGACAGGCGAGGAGAAGACTGGAAAGTAGAACAGAGGACAGACGAGGGGAGGAGAATAGAGTAGAAGAGAGGACAGGAGAGGAGAAGAGAGGACAGGAGAAAAGAGTAGAGGGGATAAGAGGAGAGGACAACAGAGAATAGGAGAGTAGAGGAGAAGAAAGGACAGGAAAGGAGAAGAACGGACAGGAGAGAAGAAGAGAGGACAGGAGAGGGGAAGAAAGGAGAGAAGAGGAGAGGAGAACAGAGAATAGGAGAGTAGAGGAGAAGAGAGATAAGGAGAGTGGAAGACTGGAGAGTAGAACAGAGAGAGGAGAAGGCAGAAAAGTACAGAAGAGGGGGGGGGGGAGAGAAGAGCAGGAAGAAAAAGAGAGGGGAGGACAAAAAGGGGGAGGGGAGGACAGCAAAGGAAAGTGGAGCAAAGGAGAAGAGAGGGGAAGACAAGTGAGGTAAGGGGAGGATAGGGGAAAGGAGAGGAGGACAGGAGAGTGTTCAGGAGGGTAGGTGAGGAGAAGAGAGGGGGTGGGGAGGGGGGACAGGGGACAGGGGTGGAGAATAAAGGAAAGAACAGAACAGGAGACAGGAGAAGACAGAAGAGGGGAGCTGAGGAAAGAATAGAGGGTGGGGAAAAGGACCAGGAAGGAGAGGAGAGTTGAGGAAAGGAGAAGACAAGAGAAGACAGGTGAGGAGAGGAGAATAGAAGGGAGGAGAGGGGAGTGGAGGAGAGGATAGGAGAGGGGTGGGCAGGAGAGGGGAGAAGCAGACAGTAGGGTAGGACAGGAGATGGGGAAAAAAAGAGAGGGCATGGAAGGAGAGGGGAAGAAAGGAGAAGAAGCGGGCAGGGGACAACAGGAGAGTAACGAGGAGGGGAGAAAAGAAGACAGAAGAAGGGAGAAGGGGGATAGGGAAGGACAGAAGTTAAGAGTGACAGGGGGACAAGAGTAGGGTGGAGAGGAGAGAAGTTGAGAATACAGGAGAGGCGAGGAGAGGACAGGAGATGGGAGGAATGGAGACAGGGGAAGAAAAAAGGAAAGGAGAGGAGAAGAGCACATTGGAAAAGTGGAAATCTAGTGATAATGGAAATGTTTGCTTGTAGAAAATAATCCCATAATTCTGTGGTTTGTACTGGTCCGGGTCTCAGAGTCCTTCTGTAGACAGAGTATAAAGGAAATAAACCTAAGTTATAATTTATAAGCTCCATATCTGCCCCTCAATAAGTGTCCCTCCTCTCCGCGCCCTTATCATGCGCGGTAATGGACAGAGGAGACGATCCCAGACATATTCCTGATCAAGGAACGCACTTTGACAACTACTCCGATCTTTCGTTCTGCCTAGTATATAATGTATCACATCATGGATGCTTCTCCGAATGTTGAGCGTGCGGAGAGTTTGGAGCGTGTTATCTTTTACGGGAAGACGTCTGCTCCAGTCTGGAGACTTCCCGAGGTTGGCCGGCCAGCAGTCTGCTTCATTTTTTATTCCTCACCCTTTGAACGTCAGAAACAAAGCTTATTTAACAAGTGAGCCCACATGTGTTGCACAGCTTCTGCAGGCCCTGTTACCGCCATGAGATACGGAGATATAAAGATCTGTATTATTTTTGGCAGCCCTGCCGGCACAGATGCAGAACGTGACGGGCTAATGGCGCGCCCTGGCATCTGCGCTTGGGGGGGGGGAGACGCATCTTCTTCCAGTGTCCAGCTCTGACAGGAGCCGAGGAACAAAGGTGGAACCTGAGACCCAGGAATACAAATTGTGTCAGAATGTTAAATGTCCAGATCAATGGATTTCACACTGCGAACTGCTGAGGCCTCCAGGAGGCATGGAGAGTGATTGAACCCTCGACTGAGGCTGAAACACAAACCTGAAACTCAATAATGTGAAGAGGAGCCATCGCCGCCCTCCAAGGCCTTCACCCCGGCGCAGTAAATCGGGAAACTTGTCAATGAGTCAAAACAGTCAGTGTCAGGGCTTGCTGAATGTCAGGGCGGTGAAATGAGCGCTTACCGAGGGCAGAGCAGAGACCGAGGACAGAGCTGAGACTGAGGACAGAGCTGAAACCGAGGTCAGAGCCGAGACCGAGGTCAAAGCCAAGACTGAGGTCAGAGCCGAGACCGAGGGCAGAGCCGAGACCGAGGGCAGAGCCGAGACTTAGGGCAGACTTGAGACCGAGGGCAGAGCCGAGACCAGAGTAGAGACCGAGGGCAGAGCTGAGACCGAGGACAGAGCCGAGACCGAGGGCAGAGCCGAGACCGAGGGCAGAGCCGAGACTGAGGGCAGAGTAGAGACCGAGGGCAGAGCCGAGACCGAGGACAGAGCCGAGACCGAGGACAGAGCTGAGACCGAGGACAAAGCCGAGACCGAGGAGAGAGCTGAAACCGAGGAGAGAGCTGAGACCGAGGGCAGAGCCAAGACTGAGGACAGAACTCAGACCAAAGGTAGAGCCGAGACCGAGGACAGAGCCGAGACCGAGGACAGAGCCGAGACCAAGGGCAAAGCCGAGACTGAGGACAGAGGCGAGACCGAGCCGAGACCAGGGGGAGAGCCGAGACTGAGGGCAGAGCCGAGACCGAGGACAGAGCAGAGACCGAGGACAGAGCTGAGACCGAGGACAAAGCCCAGACCGAGGAGAGAGCTGAGACCGAGGAGAGAGCTGAGACCGAGGGCAGAGCCAAGACTGAGGACAGAACTCAGACCAAAGGCAGAGCCGAGACCGAGGGCAGAGCCGAGACAGAGGACAGAGCCGAGACTGAGGACAGAGCTGAGACCGAGGGCAGAGCCCAGACCAAGGGCAGAGCCGAGACCGAGGACAGAGCAGAGACTGACGGCAGAGCCGAGACCGAGGGCAGAGCCGAGACCGAGGACAGAGCCGAGACCGAGGACAGAGCCGAGACCGAGCCCAGACCAAGGGCAGAGCCGAGACCGAGGACAGAGCCGAGACTGACGTGACGGCAGAGCCGAGACCGAGGACAGAGCCGAGACCGAGCCCAGACCAAGGGCAGAGCCGAGACCGAGGACAGAGCCGAGACCGAGCCCAGACCAAGGGCAGAGCCGAGACCGAGGACAGAGCTGAGACTGACGGCAGAGCCGAGACCGAGGGCAGAGCCGAGACCGAGGACAGAGCCGAGACCGAGAACAGAGCCGAGACCGAGAACAGAGCCGAGACTGAGGACAGAGGCAAGACCGAGCCGAGACCAGGGGGAGAGCCGAGACTGAGGGCAGAGCCGAGACCGAGGACAGAGCCAAGACTGAGCCCAGACCAAGGGCAGAGCCGAGACCGAGGACAGAGCCGAGACTGACGTGACGGCAGAGCCGAGACCGAGGACAGAGCCGAGACCGAGCCCAGACCAAGGGCAGAGCCGAGACCGAGGACAGAGCTGAGACTGACGGCAGAGCCGAGACCGAGGGCAGAGCCGAGACCGAGGACAGAGCCGAGACCGAGAACAGAGCCGAGACCGAGAACAGAGCCGAGACTGAGGACAGAGGCAAGACCGAGCCGAGACCAGGGGGAGAGCCAAGACTGAGGGCAGAGCCGAGACCGAGGACAGAGCCAAGACTGAGGACAGAGCCGAGACCGAGGACAGAGCCCAGACCAAGGGCAGAGCCGAGACCGAGGACAGAGCCGAGACTGATGGCAGAGCCGAGACCGAGGGCAGAGCCGAGACCGAGGACAGAGCCGAGACCGAGGACAGAGCTGAGACCGAGGACAGAGCCGAGACCGAGGACAGAGCCGAGACCAAGGACAGAGGCGAGACTGACCCGAGACCAGGGGGAGAGCCGAGACTGAGGGCAGAGCCGAGACCGAGGGCAGAGCCGAGACCGAGGACAGAGCCTGGACCTAGGGCAGAGCCGAGACAGAGGACAGAGCCGAGACAGAGGACAGAGCCGAGACCGAGGACAGAGCCGAGACCGAGGACAGAGCCGAGACCGAGGACAGAGCCGAGACTGAGGACAGAGGCTAGACCGAGCCGAGACCAGGGGGAGAGCCGAGACTGAGGGCAGAGCCGAGACCGAGGACAGAGCCTGGACCGAGGGCAGACCCGAGACCGAGGACAGAGCCCAGACCAAGGGCAGAGCCGAGACGGAGGACAGAGCCGAGACGGAGGACAGAGCCGAGACTGACGGCAGAGCCGAGACCGAGGGCAGAGCCGACACCGAGGACAGAGCCGAGACCGAGGACAGAGGGTTGAGACCGAGGGCAGAGCCGAGACCGAGGACTGAGAGTTGAGGCCCAGGGCAGATCCAAGACCGAGGGCAGACCCGAGACTGAGGACAGAGCCGAGACCGAGGACAGAGCTGAGACATAAGGCAGAGCCGAGACCGAGGGCAGAGCCAAGACCGAGGACAGATTTGAGACTGAGGACAGAGAGTTGAGACCGAGGGCAGATCCAAGACCGAGGGCAGAGCCGAGACTGAGGACAGAGGCGAGACCGAGCCGAGACCAGGGGGAGAGCCGAGACTGAGGGCAGAGCCGAGACCGAGGACAGAGCCGAGACCGAGGACAGAGTCGAGACCGAGGACAGAGCCGAGACCAAAGGCAGAGCCGAGACCGAGGACAGAGCTGAGACCAAAGGCAGAGCCGAGACTAAAGGTTGAGCCAAGACCAAGGGAAGATATTTATATTATCACCTCACTGATATGACATCATCACCCCTCAGGGCTCCACCCACTGCGCCGCACTGCCTAAATCCCACTCAATGCTGAAACTCCATCCCATTGTCTCTCTTTCTTCTGCACATGCCGGTCTTCAGCCTAACGCACTCTGAACATCCATCTATCTTCATGAAAGGTCAAGTGTCAGCATGTTTGAACATTTGACATTTCGGATCTCGGTGAAGAATCGGCATGGAATGGGGATGGGGGGGGAGCTTGAGTTGAAAAAATAAATGGATGACGGGTCGGGTATTTTGCGAATCAGACCTACCAGGCTACAAAACGCAGCCCAACAAGTAAAAAGAGACCGTGACTGCTCATTTTAGCGACACTCTTCCTGTAAGATTTATACGGCCATTTCATATATTTTTATTGACTATTAATACCCCGAGACCGCTCCTGGGTGCCGCCATCTTGGATGTGATGTCAGCAGCCCCAGAGATGTCACTCAAGTGATAGTAGGGGTCTCCAAACTTGGTATGCATAGGGCCAGTTTACTAACTTCATGGGAGCCATAGTGGAAGCAGAAAATGCCTCGGCTTCAGTGGAAGTTAAAACGACTACATAGTGCCTGTGGTCAGCGAGAGGAAGAATAGTACCCCATCATTGGTGTCAGTTGGAGGAATAGTGCCCCATCATTGGTGTCAGTGGGAGAAATAGTGCCCCATCATTGGTGTCAGTGGGAGGAATAGTGCCCCATCACTGGTGTCAGTGGGAGGAATGGTGTCCCATCATTGGTGTCAGTGAGAGGAATAGTGTCCCATCATTGGTGTCAGTGGGGGGGAATAGTGCCCCATCATTGGTGTCAGTGGGAGGAATAGTGCCCCATCATTGGTGTCAGTGAGAGGAATAGTGTCCCATCATTGGTGTCAGTGAGAGGAATAGTGTCCCATCATTGGTATCAGTGGGAGGAATAGTGTCCCTTCATTGGTGTCAGTGGGAGGAATAGTGTCCCATCATTGGTGTCAGTGGGAGGAATAGTGTCCCTTCATTGGTGTCAGTGGGAGGAATAGTGTCCCATCATTGGTGTCAGTGAGAGGAATAATGTCCCATCATTGGTATCAGTGGGAGGAATAGTGTCCCATCATTGGTATCAGTGAGAGGAATAGTGTCCCATCATTGGTATCAGTGGGAGGAATAGTGTCCCATCATTGGTGTCAGTGGGAGGAATAGTGCCTCATCATTGGTGTCAGTGAGAGGAATAGTGCCCCATCATTGGTGTCAGTGAGAGGAATAGTGCCCCATCACTGGTGTCAGTGGGAGGAATAGTGTCCCATCATTGGTGTCAGTGGGAGGAATAGTGTCCCATCATTGGTGTCAGTGGGAGGAATAGTGCCCCATCATTGGTATCAGTGGGAGGAATAGTGCCCCATCATTTGGGTACTAGTACATAAAATGTAATGTAGGGAGGAGATGCAGAAGTCAAATAGAAAGTTGAAAGGCACATAAAAAACATCAATATATATATATATATATATATATATATATATACAGTATATACTATAGTACCATTCTTATGCAGTATATAGGAGTATATATTTGCATTCTTCTGGGCGGGACACAAATTTGAATCATTCGCATCGTTTTAATGGGACCGACAATCACAAGAATGGAAATCTGTTTAATTTCTTGGAAATTACCAAAAACCCCAAAAAAATAAAAATTAAAAACTGGCACCCCAACATGACGCCAAATTTCCATTTGATTTCTTTTTGGCGTAAAAAATAAATAAAATAAAACCGAAATTTTTTTTATTGTCAGAAATCACAGGAGAGGTCGTATCTGACGTTATCCACTCTGCGGATAAATTCCGTCCACACAGATGGTTCCACAATAAAATAAAAGCCCCCCCCCCCGGACAGTGGTGTTTATAGACGGCGCGGACCACACACAGCCGTAGAACGCAGGTGATGCAAAATTCTGACCAGTCGCTCGGTGTGCGAGATTTCATGTATGGGGTCTTTGAAGTGATTTGTAAACAGCTGAATAATCACGACCTTGTAGAGCCCCATGTGTAGAGGGAACACAAGTCCCAGCATGCCCACATACTCGGAGATGAATGCTGGGAGGTGTAGTTCTTCACACCGGATGGAGTAGAGCGTCTGACATGCTTCCTAAACTCCCCATCCCCCGCTCTACTGATGTGTGGTCGGTCGCACACTTGTTGCGTCCTGATAACGCACCTTAACGACTGCGACCGAGACCCCCCCCCCATTGCCCGTCCTGCGGTGGTTTGGATTTTCAGTGACCCCATCGGGTGGTGCCCTTCCCGCTGCCAACCTTCCCCTTTGCAGTGCGGGTGGTGTGAACCTTGGACCTCACTGCTGCCTGTTTACTCAACGTGTGAACCATATGTCACCCCAACAGGGCCGTGTTTATTGTCCAACGCCCCCCCGCCGCCGCGGCCGGCTCCTCCGCTTCTTCTCCTTGTTTTTGACTTTGATTTTCAATTCGGTTTTAAAAACATTTAAAAAAGGAATAAAGTGAGACCACACCGAAGAGAGAGACGCCTCGCCATTCCTCGCCCCCCACCACCGCCCTCCTGGACGCACGAACGTAAACTAATCGCTATTTACACCTCAACACAGGACACAGGACATCACTCCCATACGGGTCCAAAAAAAAAAAAAAAGTGACCCAAAAATGATCATGTCCTGGGGGGGGGGGGCATGAGGCCCCCTTCACACCTCAGAGTTCTGCGCCTCGAATCTCCAAGACGCTGAAGAAGAGAAAAAAAATGATCAATGATTCTCTATGGAGACAGATCCCAACTCCACTACAACTCGCCTGACACCAGATTTTTTGTAGCATTTTAGGCGCATTTTTATTCCCATAGAAATGAATGGAAACACTCGATTTGCGCGTTTTCTCGCTATTTTCTGCTCAAGTGAGAAAAAATGTGAAAAAATAAATAAAACATTGTAAATATGAATAAATAAGTGTACAATAAATATACATATAAACTAAAAATCATTATAAATAAATAATAAATAAAATAAATTAATTAATAATATGTAATAATAAATAAATAATAATTAACCCCTAACCTCAAATAAAAAATAAATAAATTAGTAGTATTGTTAATAATAATAATAATAATAAAATAATATTAAACACCTAAACCTGAACAAAAAAATTCAATTAATAATAATAATAGTAATAATAGGAAGACAAATTTGTTTTTGTTATTATTATTATTAATAATAATAATAATAATAATATAATGTATTTATTTTGTGTTAGGGTGTTTAGTTTATTATTTTATTATTTATTTAATTTTTTTTACAAGTTAGGGATTAATTATTTATTTATTATTATATAGTATTCATTTATTGTATTTATTTATTTATTATTATTATTACCTATTTGTGTATTTATTTTACATTTATTTATTCATTTATTATTATTATTAGTAGTAGTATTATTACCACCCTAACAAAAAATTAAAAACAACTAACCCTCCCTCTTAGATTGTAAGCTCCAAGGATCAGGGCCTCTGATTCCTCCTGTATAAAGTGTATTGTATTTGTACTGTCTGCCCTCATGTTGTAAAGTGCTGTGTAAACTGTCGGCGCTCTATAAATCCTGTATAATAATAATAATAACCCCTCATGTCCTTTTTCCAGCAACACAACATGGCACTCAGGGGTGAACGGGCCCCAATGAAAATAATGGGATTCTTTCTGAAGCCCTTCAGGAAATATGTGTCAAATTGCTCAGGAGCCAATGGGAACCAAGGCGAGGCTCGCACCTAGCATTTTGTGAAGGCTCATTTTTGTGCACGCATGTGGGTGCATTTTTCACGCGTTTTTGCTCTACAAAAATAGGGCAGCTCATTAATTTCAATGGGCAGCCCTATGCACAACAAATGTGCCAAAGTAACTCATCAGTGCAGCCTCATCAGTGCCCGTCAGTGCCGCCTATTAGTGCCCATCAGTGCAGCCTCATCAGTGCCCGTCAGTGCAGCCTCATCAGTGCCCGTCAGTGCAGCCTCATCAGTGCTCATCAGCGAAGGGGAAAAATTACTTATTTACAAAATGTTATAACAGAAACTAAGAAAACCTTTTTTTTTTCAAAATCTTCGCTCTGTTTTTCGTTTGTTTATCAAAAAATAACCCACCCCCCACCCCCAGTGGTGGTTAAATCCCACTAAAAGAAAACTCTATTTGTGTGAAAAAAAACGATAAAAACGTCACATGGGTACAGCGTTTCATGACCGCGCAATTGTCATTCAAAGTGTGAGAGCGCTGAAGGCTGAGAATCGTCCTGGGCAGGAAGGGGGTGAAAATACCGATACAAATCATCAATACGGGATTCTCATATTCCTGAGATTTAAGAACGTTGAATTATGTTCCTATGAATGAATGGCATCCGCACACCTGCAGCACCTTCCTGCATCGCACCCGCAGCACATTCCTGCATCACACCCGCAGCACCTTCCTGCATCGCACCCGCAACACATTCCTGCATCGCACCCGCAGCGCATTCCTGCATCACACCCGCAGCACATTCCTGCATCGCACCCGCAGCACATTCCTGCATCGCACCCGCAGCACATTCCTGCATCACACCCGCAGCGCATTCCTGCATTGCACCCGCAGCGCATTCCTGCATCACACCCGCAGCACATTCCTGCATCGCACCCGCAGCACATTCCTGCATCGCACCCGCAGCACATTCCTGCATCGCACCGCAGCACATTCCTGCATCACACCCGCAGCGCATTCCTGCATCACACCCGCAACACATTCCTGCATCATACCCGCAGCGCATTCCTGCATCGCACCCGCAGCACATTCCTGCATCGCACCGCAGCACATTCCTGCATCACACCCGCAACACATTCCTGCATCACACCCGCAGCACCTTCCTGCATCGCACCCGCAACACATTCCTGCATCACACCTGCAGCACCTTCCTGCATCGCACCCGCAGCACATTCCTGCATCACACCCGCAACACATTCCTGCATCACACCTGCAGCACCTTCCTGCATCGCACCCGCAGCACATTCCTGCATCACACCCGAAACACATTCCTGCATCACACCCGCAACACATTCCTGCATCACACCCGCAACACATTCCTGCATCACACCCGCAGCACCTTCCTGCATCGCACCCGCAACACATTCCTGCATCACACCCGCAACACATTCCTGCATCACACCCGCAACAAATTCCTGCATCACACCCGCAGCACCTTCCTGCATCGCACCCGCAACACATTCCTGCATCACACCCGCAACACATTCCTGCATCACACCCGCAGCGCATTCCTGCATTGCACCCGCAGCACATTCCTGCATCACACCCGAAACACATTCCTGCATCACACCCGCAACACATTCCTGCATCACACCCGCAACACATTCCTGCATCACACCCGCAGCACCTTCCTGCATCGCACCCGCAACACATTCCTGCATCACACCCGCAACACATTCCTGCATCACACCCGCAACAAATTCCTGCATCACACCCGCAGCACCTTCCTGCATCGCACCCGCAACACATTCCTGCATCACACCCGCAACACATTCCTGCATCACACCCGCAGCGCATTCCTGCATTGCACCCGCAGCACATTCCTGCATCACACCTGCAGCACATTCCTGCATCACACCCGCAGCACATTCCTGCATTACACCCGCAACACATTCCTGCATCGCACCGCAGCACCTTCCTGCATCACACCCGCAGCACATTCCTGCATCGCACCCGCAGCACATTCCTGCATCACACCCGCAACACATTCCTGCATCACACCCGCAGCGCATTCCTGCATCACACCCGCAACACATTCCTGCATCACACCCGCAACACATTCCTGCATCACACCCGCAGCGCATTCCTGCATCGCACCCGCAGCACATTCCTGCATCACACCCGCAGCACGTTCCTGCATCGCACCCGCAGCGCTTTCCTGCATCGCACCCGCAGCGCATTCCTGCATCGCACCCGCAGCACGTTCCTGCATCGCACCGGCAGCACGTTCCTGCATCGCACCCGTAGCACGTTCCTGCATCACACCCGCAGCACATTCCTGCATCACACCTGCAGCACATTCCTGCATTACACCCGCAACACATTCCTGCATCGCACCGCAGCACCTTCCTGCATCACACCCGCAGCACATTCCTGCATCGCACCCGCAGCACATTCCTGCATCACACCCGCAACACATTCCTGCATCACACCCGCAGCGCATTCCTGCATCACACCCGCAACACATTCCTGCATCACACCCGCAACACATTCCTGCATCACACCCGCAGCGCATTCCTGCATCGCACCCGCAGCACATTCCTGCATCGCACCCGCAGCACGTTCCTGCATCGCACCCGCAGCGCTTTCCTGCATCGCACCCGCAGCGCATTCCTGCATCGCACCCGCAGCACGTTCCTGCATCGCACCGGCAGCACGTTCCTGCATCGCACCCGTAGCACGTTCCTGCATCACACCCGCAACACATTCCTGCATCGCACCCGCAGCACCTTCCTGCATCACACCCGCAGCACATTCCTGCATCGCACCCGCAGCACATTCCTGCATCACACCCGCAACACATTCCTGCATCACACCCGCAGCGCATTCCTGCATCACACCCGCAACACATTCCTGCATCACACCCGCAACACATTCCTGCATCACACCCGCAGCGCATTCCTGCATCGCACCCGCAGCACATTCCTGCATCACACCCGCAGCACGTTCCTGCATCGCACCGGCAGCGTGTTCCTGCATCGCACCCGCAGCGTGTTCCTGCATCGCACCCACAGCACGTTCCTGCATCACAGCCGCAGCACGTTCCTGCATCACACCCGCAGCACGTTCCTGCATCACACCCGCAGCACGTTCCTGCATCGCACCCGCAGCGCTTTCCTGCATCGCACCCGCAGCGCATTCCTGCATCGCACCCGCAGCGCGTTCCTGCATCGCACCGGCAGCACGTTCCTGCATCGCACCGGCAGCGTGTTCCTGCATCGCACCGGCAGCACGTTCCTGCATCACACCCGTAGCACGTTCCTGCATCACACCCGCAGCACATTCCTGCATCGCACCCGCAGCACATTCCTGCATCGCACCCGCAGCGCATTCCTGCATCACACCCGCAGCACGTTCCTGCATCACACCGGCAGCACGTTCCTGCATCGCACCGGCAGCACGTTCCTGCATCGCACCGGCAGCGTGTTCCTGCATCGCACCGGCAGCACGTTCCTGCATCACACCCGTAGCACGTTCCTGCATCACACCCGCAGCACTTTCCTGCATCACACCCGCAGCGCATTCCTGCATCGCACCTGCAGCGCATTCCTGCATCACACCCGCAGCGCATTCCTGCATCACACCCGCAGCACATTCCTGCATCGCACCCGCAGCACGTTCCTGCATCACACCTGCAGCACATTCCTGCATCACACCCGCAACACATTCCTGCATCACACCCGCAGCACATTTCTGCATCGCACCCGCAGCACATTCCTGCATCACACCTGCAACACATTCCTGCATCACACCCGCAGCACATTTCTGCATCGCACCCGCAGCACATTCCTGCATCACACCCGCAGCACATTCCTGCATCACACCCGCAGCACATTTCTGCATCCCACCTGCTGTAAAAAAAAAAAAAAAAACATAAATCTCCAGATTCCCATAAAACAGTCCCTGGTGATCCCACCATGAAAGTCCTTCTTCAGGCACTTCCTGTTATTGGGTGACAACGCTCTGTAGTTGTGTCCCAATTGCGCTCCTGTGTTGTCACCCGGCTTCCTATAGAGACTACAAGTGGCTCCTCTCAGCCCACATCACACAGACCTGGTTCATTGTTGTCACCCTCAGCAGAAGTGCTGTGCAGCCAATCACTGGAGTGTATGGAGACAGGAAGTGTCTGCAAAGAGGTTGCAGGAGATCAGCAGCACAGAGATGGAAGAAGTCTGGAATAAACGCGGATTGTATTGTCTATGATGGGATTGTGATGCTGCCTGGGGGGGGGGGGGGGGGGGAGCAGGAACAATGGCTCTGCCATGGGATGGGGGGGGGGAGGAGAAAAGACTCCATCCATCTCTCAGAAATCCGATCCCAGAGCGGCGAGCCCCAGAGATGTCAGCAAACCGCCTTTTACAGAATTAAAGGGGCAACATTTCATGGCAAATTCAATCAGCGATTCCGTCCAGCCAGACGTCTGTAAACAAAGGTCTCCAAATGCGTTTCCCGAGGGGACGGGCCGGCCGCTCTGATGGCGGAATATGACCCGCGGATCCGGGGGAGGAGCGCCCGGGGGGGGGGGGGGGCGTTATCGGGAAGGGAGACGCTGCAAATGGATCGCAAATGACTTTCACCAACATTAGACTTTTCCGGTATTAGATCCTCGCAGGACGTTTACAGGGGAACTCCAGACCAACGACTGCGACGATCGCTACCAATCCCAGCGCCGCCACGATCGAATGTTATCCCTCTAAGGGCCCCTTCACACTTGTGCCACTTGTCATGTAACTCTGGACCCCAAAGTCGTACCCCAAGTTTTCCCAATGAGTATCGATCATATCTGTGCAACTTAAAGTCGCAGCGACCGCACTGACCATAGACTTCAATGTAAACCCCTCAAACATCGCATTATAAAGTCGTAGCGGCATGATATATGTGCGACTTGTGTACGGCTTTATAGAGCGTAAACAATCACATTGGTCAGTCGCAACAAAATCACAAAGTCGCACGATTTTGAAGTCGCACAAGTGTGACTGGACTCTAAAGCTGGCCACACACCATACAATCTGATTGTACAATCTCCTTCCTGTAACAGGAGGATACCCCTAGACTATCTACTCCATTTGTAGCAAGGTAGGTTTAGCCCTTTTATATTAATACCGGTATATATAGTAGTTGATGGAGGATCTAAAGAAGATTGTACAATCAGATTGTATAGTGTGTGGTCACCTCTGAAATGCGTACTTCTGGATATTTTTGTTCTTATTTTGTCTCTCACTGTTATAATAAACCCACCAATAAAATTATAGACTGATCGTTTCTTTGACAGTGGGGCAAACGTACAAAATCAGCAGCCGATCAAAGAAATTTTCCCCCCCTCACTTTACCTATAGTGATCCCGTTATCGATCGTTCGTTATCGATCGTTCGTTAGAATCTGATAAGGAAAGGACATTATGGCAAAAAATGTGATTTTTCACTTCTGGATGGAAATGATTATTTTCTCGTTTTTGGTCCCTCAAATTCTAGCAAAGCCCGCGCCGTTGTGGGCGGAGCCGGGAGCGTCCCATTGTCCAGAGAAATCGGCGCTTCCTCCGGAATTCTGGGCGATGGCGTCCATTGTGCTGCGGATTGTTCTGGGGGGGAGGGGGGGTTGGACGCACACAGAGCCACCTTGTTTTCTGAGACGTGTGATTGTCACCTGACACCCCCTTTCTGTCCGCCGCTCACCATAAAGGGGTCCTGACAGGCCGAATGTTCCACCATAACCGCCCCCCATCACCAAGACGCCTCTGAGTGACATGTGTCACAACCCCGCCCACAACTCCCCCTCCCCCCCCGGATTCCTCTCTCCGAGGTCCGATGTCCTATGAAATGACTTCAGATCACCGCTGGCAAATCTTCAGATTAAAGTGGAACTGAAGGCAAGCGATGAAGTAAGGGAGGGTCGGACCCCCTGTCAGGTGTCCCCATTGGGGGGAGATTTCCCTTCACTTCCTGTCCCAAAACAGGTGAGAGAAAATCCCTACAAGTTGGTTTCCACCAGAACTGGTGTCCCCATTGGAAGATTTCCCCTCTGTTCCTGTTCTGGTGACAACCCAAAAATTTGGGATTTTCCTTCACTCTCTGTGATAACACAATACAGGCCGCATTCACACGTCAGAATTTCGAATCACGGGAAGATTCGCGGCAAATCAAATAAAAACCCCAAAAAATCTGATTGATTGATGATTTTTCTCCACCCTGTTGAATGTTGATTTGCCGCGAATCTGCCCGTGATTCAAAATTCTGACGTGTGAATGCGGCTCCACTCACACCTTAAAAATCCCATCCTGTGTATTCTCTCTCCATCAATTATCTGATTTAAAGGGATGATAAATAAATATATTTCTGGCCTTATCCACAAAATCAAACATGGTACATTACTTTTATTTACATAATACAGTTAAAAAACATGAATATATTGATTTACCATGTATTGGTATTCATTCAACATGAAGACATTTCCATCACACTTGTAGTTCTACATGTTTCGCCCTCTTGGCTTCTTCAGGAAAAGTGTGATAATAAGAATAATAGAAAGACAAAAAAAATAAAAATCACAGTATGACATCACAAATATCAAAATCAGCATATTAACAATATGTAGAGCACAGAACAGACACTGTTTAAGCGAGGCGGTACCTACCAAGCAAACACAGGCACCCAACCTCCAAACGTGATTGGAGGAAAACATAAAAATCAGAGAGGTGTACAGCAGGGTTTGTCCAATGGCACCACACAAGCCCACCACCAGGGGTATCAGGACCAACACTGGACCTCCCATAGAGGAGACTGAAGGGCCACAGAAACTACAAAGTAAAGATGAATTGTGTGTTTAACATTTTGGATATCTAATGTAACACGCGATTCATCATTACTTTACACCTCTCAGTGTTTTATGTTTTCCTCCAATCACATTTGGAGGTTGGGTGCCCGTGTTTACTTGGTAGGTACCGCCTCCCCTAAACAGTATCTGTTCTGTGCTCTACATATTGTTAATATGCTGATTTAGATTTTTGTGATGTCATAGTGTGATGTTTTTTGTTCTCTTACTATTATTATTATCATCACGCTTTTCCTGAAGAAGCCAAGATGGCGAAACATGTAGAAAGAACTACTAGTGTGAAGGAAATTTCTTCACGTTGACTACCAATACACGGCTAAATTAATGGATTCATCTTTTTTTAATCATTGTTTGCAAATAAAAGTTATTCAGTTATAACAGAGGCTTGTGTAACAAATGACTCGCACCTTAAAAATCCCATCCTGTGTATTCTCTTTCCGTCAATTATGTAACAATGTAACTATAAGAGGAGTTTTTCAGATGTAGAAACGCTCGACCTCTGATAAAAGCTTCAAAACGCTGAAAAACGCGGCTATTCGGCTTTTCTCAGCGTTTTTGAGGCCATAGGCGTGTGTGGGCGTATAGTTCAGCGAAAAAGAAAAAGAAAAACGCTAAAAAACACTAAAAAAAAAAAAAACGCTACTGCAAAAAAATGCTGTAAAACTCATTTTACAGCTAACACTGCTGGCGTTTTTATAACGTCCCGTGTGCACGAGGCTCTAAACTAAATAACAATGTAACAATATAACAATGTATCTAAATAACTATGTAACAATGCGACTATATAACAATCTATATAATGAATTAACTACGTAACAATGTGACTATATACAATGTATCTATATAGCTATGTAACAATGTAACTATATAACAAATAAACTACGTAACAATGTGACTATATAACAATGTAACTATATAACTATGTAAAAATATAACAATGTATCTATGTAACAATGTATAAGTAGGTAGCTATGTTTACAACATTAGTCAATCAGCTCAAACTGACTATAATGAAGTTTATCATCAATCACAAGACAAGGCTGAGGTTGTCCGGCACGCTGGAAGATTTTTACCATCAATATCCCAATTTATAAAAAACACAACTTGCCCCCCCCCCCCCGACTCCACCCCGGGGGGGGGGGGGGGCATTAATAAACACAATAAAGTGGGAATTAAAATGTCTACAACATAAGTGTAGAAGTGTGAGCGCCCCCCCCCCCCCCCCCCCCCGGAGCTGGGAAATAAACCCGGCAGGGGTTCCGGGGGAATAATCCGCCCCCCTTTATCTGATAGGATTAGAATCTATTAACTCATTGTGTCCTGGAGGAAAGCGTCCTGTCATCCTGTCACTGATGATGGTGTATAGAGGACAGATAATACCCCCCCCCCCCATCCCCCGGCCCTCAGCCTTGTTACCCCCCCTGGAGCTGGGACTCTCCTCTCAATAGGCAGAGAAAAGGCCCACTTTGTCATGTCATGTACAGCTGTTAACCTCCTGCGGGCGGCAGCGGGGAGACACAGGGATCTTATTTATGTATTTGCCGGGGTGACAAAAGCCGGGCCGGATTCCTGCTGGGCCGGCATAATGTAACCACCAGCATCTCTGTGTACCCCCGCCCTCCCCCCCTCCTCCCTGTGTGGACCATCCCGGACACTGCAGGTGTTCCACTGAATTAACCCGCCGCATAGCTACCGCCTCCATAGTAACGCAAATCAGGACCCTACAGCGAGCCGGGGGGGGGGGGGGGATCGGGGGTCCTGGTTCACTCGGAGGTCCCAATTCAGGAAAAGAAATAAATAAAAGGGAAAGTGAGAAGAGAAGACGAAGCCGGAATCTCCGGAGTGACAATTCTGCTGCATCAGCATCCCGCCGGCCAAACCGAGGGGGGAGGGGGGGTCACTTCAATAATCCGCCTTAATAAACTGACAGATTTTGAGGGAAATATTAACTAGAGGCGTGAATTATGCAGAAAATACGATCTCCCGCCGCCCCCCCGCCGCCCCCCCCCCCCCCCGCCGCACAGCTCTGCAAGTCCAGGTTTTTTTTTTTTAATTAGAATTTAAAAATTTGTAAAAAGTTTAGATTTTTTTTTTTTTTTTTTCATCCAGCCGTCAGATGTCTCATTTGCCAGACATATAATTAGCGATTTATCAATCGATGGAGGGAATAAATATGCGCTGAAAGGTCGCAGGGGCGGAGCTATCGCTAAAGCACACAGAGAATATTGATGGCGGAGTTTTTGGCCCCCGAATTCTAGACACATATTTCTATATTTCATCCTCATTTGAATTGTTTGTCAATCGATTAAAGCTGAACTCCGGGACAAAAACTTTTACTTAAATAAATTCAAAAATAACCAAAAAGGATATAAATCAAATGTCTCTGCAAACCCGGATATTATCTTGTAAAAGTAGCAGTGACATCATCACTGAAAGGCTGTGGGAGGGGCACAAGAAGAGGGACCAGAGCTGTGGGAGGGGCTCATCAGGCTCCACCCATTGCATAAACGAAAGGAGGGGGTGGAGACAAGATTGATCACCCTGCACAAGGAGAGGGATCAGAGCTGTGGGAGGGGCCCAGCAGGCTCCACCCACTACAGAAAATACAGGAGGGGGAAAAGACCAGACCAGTCCTCCTGCACAAGGAGAGGAAGCAGAGCTGTGGGAGGAGCCCAACAGGCTCCACCTACTACAGGAGGGGGTGGAGACAAGACCAGGCCCCTGCACAAGGAAAGAGAGCAGCAGTGGGCGGGGTTTATTACAGGAAGTCTCACGCTTACTGCACAGATCTGTAAGAAATACACAAAGACCACCGAGATTAGAGGAAGATTTTTTTTTAATCCTTCGTTACATCACAGGTACTGCTGATCTCCTGCGGCCCCTTTGCAGCCACTTCCTGTCTCCATGCACTCCAGCGATGGCTGCATGGCCTAAGAAATAACATACAGCCATCGCTGGAGTGCATGGAGACAGGACGTGGCTGCAAAGGGGCCGCAGGAGATCGGCAGAACTGAGATCTAACAAAGGATGAAAGAAAAGCAAAAACAAGGATTTTATTTAAAAACTTGGCAATGGTGAACAAAGCAAACTAAGGGATTTATTTACAAATGTTTTGATTGAAGATTCACACAACTTTCACCCACGATGCGCATATTGTTCCCATAAGATTTATTCAGAACAAAGGCTGAATCCTTGGGTATAGGTTGTGTGAATCTTTGGGTAAAAACATGAAGGATGCGCTTTGTGGACGTGAGTAAAATTGCGCCACGCATATGCGCGATTTCGCATATCGTCACGCTACAGGAATCGGGCAGCCCATCCATTTCAATGGACTACAAAATAGGCCGTAATGTCATCCAGTTACTGTGTACATCGAGCGTAATGTAATAAAACAATGTATCAAAATGTTTACATTTCTGTTATAAAGTCAGATAATATGTTATATTCTATATTATTTTATATTGTATTATGAATTATAATATTTTATACTATATTATATAGTATTTTACATCGCATTATGTATCATATTAGCTTATTTTATTATTATTATCATTCTACAAGATTTATATAGCACCGATAGTTTACGCAGCGCTTTACAACATGAGGGCAGATGGTACAATTACAATGCAATTTAATACTGTAGTAATCAGAGAGCCCTGCTCATTAGGGCTTAAAATCTAATTTTATATCATATTATATATTATTTTAAATTCTATAAGATATTATATTATTTTATACATAATATATATTATGTTATTTTATTTTGTAATATAGATTATATTGTTTTATATCATATTATATATTATTTTATATTGTATTATGAAGTATAATTTTTTATATTGTATTATATGGTATTTTACATTGCAATATGTATTCTATTAGTTTATTTTATATTATATTATTTTATATCATATTATATATTATTTTATATTGTTTTACAAAGTATAATTTTTTTATATTGTATTATATGGTATTTTACATTGCAATATGTATTCTATTAGTTTATTTTATATTATATTATATTGTATTATATTATTTTATATCATGTTATATATTATTTTATATTGTATTACAAAGTATAATTTTTTTATATTGTATTATATGTTATTTTACATGGCAATATGTACTCTATTAGTTTATTTTATATTATATTATTTTATATTGTATTAGATATTATATTATTGTATACAAATTATGTAATTTTATTTTGTAATATACATTTTATATTATACATTATTTTATACTGTATTATAATATATTATATTATTTTAAACATATTAAATGATTTTACTTTTTATTATATAGGATATTATTTTCTATCATATTATATATTATTTTATATTGTATTATATACGATATTATCTTCTATCATATTATATATTTTTTTCTATTGTATTATATACGATATTATTTTCTATCATATTATATATATTTTATATTGTATTATATAACGATATTATTTTCGATCATATTATATATTATTTTATATTGTATTATATATAGGATATTATTTTCTATCATATTATATATTATTTTATATTGTATTATATACGATATTATCTTCTATCATATTATATATTATATACAATATTATTTTCTATCACATTATAAGGTCTGGAAATCAGATGACAGTAATTTTGTGGCCCCCGAAACGCCACGGCATGTTCCACAGTCGGCCAATCAGATATATCCTGCAAATAATCAATTACCACCCCCCAAACATATTTGTATCTTTTTTCCTGACTTGTTACATTTGTGATTCTGTTGATTCCGCAGAGCTAAAAGCTGCATCTTCACCCCGGCCGACACAGCGCGTTCGGTCGTAAAAAGAAAAAAAAAAAGAAGAAGAAAAGCGAGCGACAGATGAAAAAAAGATGTTTTTAAGTTGCTAATAAAACTGAAAATGTAGACAGTTTGCAGAGAAATGGGCTGGGAGCCGGGCGCTTTCATTTAAGCATCTTGTCGCCGTAAATAACGCCGCGCGAGGAGGGGAGCCGCATTGCATACATGCGCGCCCGTTCCTTTTTTTTCTCTAATTTTATTTTCCCCCGTAAATCATCCGGGTGAGCGATAATATTTGTGTTCTGTAATGAGTCTCTGGTGATCCATTCAGCGACTTGGCAACAAGGGACGATCGGAGGCTGCTGCGCCGTCTCTTTCCTCCCCTCTGCCAAACTGCCGGTTATTTGTTGTAATCCCCCCAGCGAGTCCGGCGCTAAGTGTTAACCCCCTCCTGACCGCCCCAAACCTTCTTTACAGGTAAGGGTCGGCCTCTGGGAATAAAAAGTATCAATACATTATATTATTAATAACTTGATAATTATTTGATATTGGTCTTATTACTATTTTATTCCATTGCAATATGTCTTGTTATCGTACCGATATGAATTGTATACGGCATCGTCAGCCCTGATGAAGGGGAGAACACCCCGAAACGTGTCGGGTCATTATTGTGATTAATACAAAGTATCTGGACTTTCAGCTCGTCTGTGGCGCTCTCTTCTTTCCATCACATTTATTGCCAATGATAAAAAGGACCTGTCCGGGCCTATCAGACTTTAGAGGGTTGTGTTCATCTCAGAGCCGGAACTGATATCTCCATTAGAGTCTGGAACTCTGAAAAACATTTCTTCAATGACTTCTGGAGTCACTGACCCGGAACAAGCATGCAGCCAGTGAAATAAGAACACCCGATACTGGTTCTGGACCAATAACTCAGTAAATGTTGAAGAAATTGGATCCAGACTACGGCACATGACAACTTTCAAGGGAACCCGTGTATATTTCTCTAGACAGGTCCCCTTTAATGAGAATCTGAGGTTACATTGAAGCTCCCAAACCTCAGGCAGACACATATTTCAGATACATACAGAATGTCCACAAATCTTCTAGGGCCCAAAACTGGGCATCTCCCATAATAATATGTTCCTGATCTCTCAAGTGTCATTGTTCTAGACTCCCGAATGTCAGTCTGTCATTGTTCTGGACCCCCAAGGGTCAGGGTGTCATTGTTCTGGGACCCCCGAGTGTCAGGGTGTCATTGTTCTGGGACCCCCGAGTGTCAGGGTGTCATTGTTCTGGGACCCTCAAGTGTCAGTGTGTCATTGTTCTGGGACCCCCAACTGTCAGTCTGTCATTGTTCTGGACCCCCAAGGGTCAGGGTGTCATTGTTCTGGGACCCCCGAGTGTCAGGGTGTCATTGTTCTGGGACCCCCAACTGTCAGTGTGTCATTGTTCTGGGACCCCCAACTGTCAGTGTGTCATTGTTCTGGGGACCCCCAAGTGTCAGTGTGTCATTGTTCTGGGACCCCCAACTGTCAGTGTGTCATTGTTCTGGGACCCCCAACTGTCAGTCTGTCATTGTTCTGGGACCCCCAACTGTCAGTGTGTCATTGTTCTGGGGACCCCAAGTGTCAGTGTGTCATTGTTCTGGGACCCCCAAGTGTCAGTGTGTCATTGTTCTGGGACCACCAAGTGTCAGTGTGTCATTGTTCTGGACCATGTATCAGTGTGTCATTGTTCTGGGACCCTCAAGTGTCAGTGTGTCATTGTTCTGGACCCCCAAGTGTCAGGGTGTCAACATTCTGGACCCCCAAGTGTCAGTGTGTCATTGTTCTGGACCCCCAAGTGTCAGTGTGTCATCGTTCTGGGACCCCCGAGTGTCAGGGTGTCATTGTTCTGGGACTCCAAGTGTCAGGGTGTCATTGTTCTGGACCCCCAAGTGTCAGTGTGTCATTGTTCTGGGACCCCAAGTGTCAGGGTGTCATTGTTCTGGATCCCCAAGTGTCAGGGTGTCATTGTTCTGGACCCCCGAGTGTCAGTGTATCATTGTTCTGGACCCCCAAGTGTCAGTGTGTCATTGTTCTGGGACCCCCAAGTGTCAGGGTGTCATTGTTCTGGATCCCCAAGTGTCAGGGTGTCATTGTTCTGGACCCCCGAGTGTCAGTGTGTGATTGTTCTGGACCCCCAAGTGTCAGTGTGTCATTGTTCCGGGACCCCCAAGTGTCAGTGTGTCATTGTTCTGGACCCCCGAGTGTCAGTGTGTGATTGTTCTGGACCCCCAAGTGTCAGTGTGTGATTGTTCTGGACCCCAAAGTGTCAGTGAGTGATTGTTCTGGACCCCAAAGTGTCAGTGTGTGATTGTTCTGGACCCCAAGTGTCAGTGTGTCATTGTTCTGGACCCCCAAGTGTCAGTGTGTCATTGTTCTGGGATCCCCAAGTATAAGTGTGTCATTGTTCTGGACCCCAAAGTATAAGTGTGTCATTGTTCTGGATTCCCAAGTGTCAGTTCACAGATACCCAAACTCCATGAATCATACTACATATGAGATTTTTATTTTTGGGAATTGCCCCCCCCCCCCCCCCCCATTATTAATGTCAATCATCTGGTCAGGAATTCTCTTCATTATGTATCATATATAATAACACTCAACAAATAAATACAAATAAAGATGACATCACAGTCACACGCCATCAGCAGACAATGTACGGCGCTCTTCATGACACTTTGTGAATAATTCAATAATTACAATCGGGAGGGTCTCTTGGTTACAGTGCTGAACGCAGGGAGGTGGATTTACTACAGAGAACAAACCAGAGCCGCATGTATAGTGAGGGGACGATCGGATTGTGGGCTGAGATGTGTCGATCGTACACCATGCGTATAGTGCGCCATTACTGTGCTGTGCACCTCAAACCACCAAATGATGGTTTTATCCCTCCCAAACCTAGAAGGTGCGCCTCACAATGCCAACACTTTTTTTTTTTTTATATAATAATCTGAAATTTAAAAAATAAAATATTGTGCCCTAGCTCCAAAGTGAAAGCAACATTTTCCTGTTGTCTCAGGAACAGGAATAAAGGGGACATCTTCCAATGGGGACACCTGTTCTGGTAACAACTGTCTAAGAGAGACTTCCTCTCACTTCCTGTTGTGTCTCTAGGACAGGAAATTAAATCTCCATAACGAGACACAGACAGCAAAGAACTGAGTGGGACCCGTCATTATAATAAAGTAAAACCTCCCTGTAAAAAGACATGTACCGTATATACTCGAGTATAAGTCGAATTTTTCAGCACATTTTTTTGTGCTGAAAGTGCCCCCCTCGACTTATACTCGAGTCAAGCACTTTTCTGCAGAAAAAAATTTCATTTTCCGAACCGACTTTGGGGCCCTGTATCTCAGGGCCACTTGGTGCTAGAAACCCCAAATTTGGTATGCAAACCCAGTGGACCTAGTACTATAACCTATCCAAAGCGGAAGTTCCTAGCACTAAGTGGCCCCGAGATACGGGGCCCCAAAATCGGTTCGGAAAATGTCATTCTCTGGTGCAGAAAAGTGCTTGACATTTTCTGAACCGATTTTGGGGCCCATATCTCAGGGCCACTTGGTGCTAGGAACCCCAAATTTGGTGTGCAAACCCAGTGGAAATGGTACCATAACATATCCAAAGCTGGGGTTCCTAGCACCAAGTGGCCCAGAGATACAGGGCCACAAAACTGGTTCAGAAAATGTCATTTTCTGCTGCAGAAAAGTGCTTGACATTTTCTGAACTGATATTTGGGGCCCTGTATCTCGGGGCCACTTAGTGCTAGAAACCCCAGCTTTGGAAATTTTATGGTGCTAGTTCCACTGGGTTTGCACACCAAATTTGGGGTTCTTAGTACTAAGTGGCCCAGAGATACGGTGCCCCAAATTCGGTAAACTGTGTCTATCTGCAGCAATGTCATTTTGGGACCCTTTGGGTTCAGAGACCCCAAATTTTGGCTGCAGCTAGGGGGCATCTAGGAACCCCTAACTACCGAGTTTGAAGTTCAGGGGACCTATGGCTGCAAATGGGCACAGTGATGCTGCAAATGGGCATTGTTAACCCTCTTTTCCACTTACAGTAGCTGTGCATTTCTCACCCTCGTCTTATACTCGGGTCAATAAGTTTTTCCCATTTTTTTGTGGTAAATTAGGGCCTCGACTTATACTCGAGTATATACGGTATATTTAACTTTCTGGTGACCCTTAAGAATCATTCGGGTGGCTGATTTTGTTCTAAGGTTAGTTTTGTACTTTCCTCCAGTTAGTTTGAGGTCATGTCCCCGTGTTCTTCATCTTGGCTTCATATTGAAAACTCTGCCCTCCAGAACTTTATTCACCCCTTTCATGTATTTAAAGGTTTCAGTCATGTCCATCCTTTCCCTTCTTTCCTCCAGACTGTACATATTAAGTTCAGGAAGTCTCTCCTGATATGTTTTATCCCTCAGACCTTTCACCATTTTTGTTCCCCGTCTCTGGACTCGTTCTATCTTATCAATATCTTTTTGTAAGTGAGATCTCCAGAACTTGACACATTATTCTAAATGAGGTCTCACCAAAGCTCTTTATAATGGAATCAGGACCTCCTTCCTCCTGCTGGTGACCCCTCTAGTGATATAAAGGTCTATATAGAGGAATCAGGACCTCCTTCCTCCTGCTGGTGACCCCTCTAGTGATATAAAGATCTATATAGAGGAATCAGGACCTCCTTCCTCCTGCTGGTGACCCCTCTAGTGATATAAAGATCTATATAGAGGAATCAGGACCTCCTTCCTCCTGCTGGTGACCCCTCTAGTGATATAAAGATCTATATAGAGGAATCGGGACCTCCTTCCTCCTGCTGGTGACCCCTCTAGTGATATAAAGATCTATATAGAGGAATCAGGACCTCCTTCCTCCTGCCGGTGACCCCTCTAGTGATATAAAGATCTATATAGAGGAATCAGGACCTCTTTCCTCCTGGTGACCCCTCTAGTGATATAAAGATCTATATAGAGGAATCCGGACCTCCTTCCTCCTGCTGGTGATCCCTCTAGTGATATAAAGATCTATATAGAGGAATCAGGACCTCCTTCCTCCTGCTGGTGACCCCTCTAGTGATATAAAGATCTATATAGAGGAATCAGGACCTCCTTCCTCCTGCCGGTGACCCCTCTAGTGATATAAAGATCTATATAGAGGAATCAGGACCTCCTTCCTCCTGCTGGTGACCCCTCTAGTGATATAAAGATCTATATAGAGGAATCAGGACCTCCTTCCTCCTGCTGGTGACCCCTCTAGTGATATAAAGATCTATATAGAGGAATCAGGACCTCCTTCCTCCTGGTGACCCCTCTAGTGATATAAAGATCTATATAGAGGAATCCGGACCTCCTTCCTCCTGCTGGTGACCCCTCTAGTGATATAAAGATCTATATAGAGGAATCAGGACCTCCTTCCTCCTGGTGACCCCTCTAGTGATATAAAGATCTATATAGAGGAATCCGGACCTCCTTCCTCCTGCTGGTGGCCCCTCTAGTGATATAAAGATCTATATATATAGAGGAATCAGGACCTCCTTCCTCCTGCTGGTGGCCCCTCTAGTGATATAAAGATCTATATAGAGGAATCAGGACCTCCTTCCTCCTGGTGATCCCTCTAGTGATATAAAGATCTATATAGAGGAATCAGGACCTCCTTCCTCCTGCTGGTGACCCCTCTAGTGATATAAAGATCTATATAGAGGAATCAGGACCTCCTTCCTCCTGCTGGTGATCCCTCTAGTGATATAAAGATCTATATAGAGGAATCAGGACCTCTTTCCTCCTGGTGACCCCTCTAGTTATATAAAGATCCTACCCACCAAACCTTCATCTATATCACTTATAAACAGAAGAGGACCAAGTACCGAACCTGGGAACCCAACAAGATATATATTAAAGTTAAATTCTCTACGAAGAATGAATCTAAACCATGGCTGGGAGTTGTAGTCCCTTTCAGCCAGGGGCCCAAGGCCTTCCCAGCCAGGAGCGGTCTCTTCTCCTCCAGCAAAAGGCGGAGGGCGGAACAAGAGACAGACAGATAGAAGCTTTCATGGGCCGGTTTTATTCTTGACTCACAAGTGCATAATAAAACACTTGTAATATACTGGAACTTGTGTGGTCTTGAGGCCTCATTTGCATACTAATTACTGAGTGCAAATGGGAATAAGGGTTGTTTGATGGGAGGTGTGGAGCGGCCGGGTGATGGGAGCTACGAGGAGGAGGGGAGGGGGAGGAGGGAGGGGGGTGTAGTACAATATGTTGTGCGCTGTTAACAAAAAAAAAAAAAGCGCTAGGGACTCCGCAGCAATCGCACCTCATATCATGCTAACAAGCTAATCCGCTGTTCCGTTAGCCTCTGATATACAACTTCTCATTAGTATTATAATAAAGTACATGAAACAACCATAAAACATTATATACTGCAGCACTGTTGTTTTTGTGCCAATTATCTGCAGGCGGATTTATCACCGCGGTGCTGGAAAAGTCCCCTTGGTGAGGCGCGGGAGAATGAGGAAGGTGTACTCCAGGGGAGAGGTGTGTGTGGGGGGGGGGGGGGGGGGCGCACACGAGTAGCGCTCATATTTATGCGTTTTTACCTCTTTTCGGGAAAAGGAGGCGCAGGCAGGATTGGGGGGGGTAATAACCGCCACACCACGGGTCGCTGCGTGACCCCCCGCCATTAAATTTTTAACTGTTGCGCTGCCATCGGGTGCCCGGTCACGCCACTCTCTCTCCGGCAGCCTATTACGCTTTCCACCATGTGAATTTTATGGCAGATTAGAAAGTAAATTGTTCATGATATTACAAGGAAAAAAAAAACAACTTTGGTACTAAAACCCAACCATATATTTTCCTAATCGTTAGACAGTGGCGGACGCGGCGATATCTATCCTGCTAGCTGATGATGGTTATAGAACCCCCGGGAGACCGCTAATATTCTTATAATTTACACTGATGGGTACTTTTCCTCGAATCTCTGGAGAAGATTTTTTTCCTGAGTCATTTTTATACAGACAATGATTTGAACGGAGAAAGGATCAGAACTGGCGTTCCAGGGCGGCCACAGGGTCTGCTACAGAACTGGCCACTAGGGGCGCATCGGGGCCACAGGTCACATGGACACAATATACTATATATAGGCCCCCCAACCATCAAACCCATATGAGAGCATGCTGGACTTCCCATTCCAAATCTATGGCCTAAAATAAGCAGTTCTCCCCTCCCACCAATGGCCCCCATCTTGAATGGCCATTAATACAGAGTTGTCCCATTTCATAGTTATTAATATGAAGTTGCCTTCCCCATGGCTATTTATATGAAGTTACCCCCTCCTGCATGGCTATTAATAATTAGTCCCTTTCTCCCCCCCTAGGCCATTATTATGGAGTCCCCCCCCCGCAACATAGCCATTGATATGGAGTCCCCTCTCCCCCTTGGCCATTAATATGGAGTCTCATCCCACCCATATGAAGTTGCACCCAAAGGCCCTTAATATGGGGTCTCCCCTTACATGACCCCTTCTTCCCAATGCCCCCCCCCCCAATCCAATGGCCATTAATATGGAGTCCACCTCTCCCCTTGGCCATTAATATGCAGTCCCCCTCTCCCCTTGGCCATTAATATGGAGTCCCCCTCCCCCCCTTGGACATTAATATGCAGTCCCCCTCTCCCCTTGGCCATTAATATGGAGTCCCCCTCTC
>JBBDGP010005507.1:0-36205 GCA_037952835.1 Lithobates septentrionalis
GGGGGTGATGAAGGAGTATATACGGGGGGGTGATGAAGGAGTATATACGGGGGGGGGTGATGAAGGAGTATATACGGGGGGGTGATGAAGGAGTATATACGGGGGGGTGATGAAGGAGTATATACGGGGGGTGATGAAGGAGTATATACGGGGGGTGATGAAGGAGTATATACGGGGGGGTGATGAAGGAGTATATACGGGGGGGTGATGAAGGAGTATATACGGGGGGGGGGTGATGAAGGAGTATATACGGGGGGGGGGGTGATGAAGGAGTATATATACGGGGTAGTAGAGAGAGTATATACAGGGGGGTGATGGAGTATATACGGGGGGTGAGAGAGAGTATATACAGGGGTGATAGAGTATATACAGGGGGTGATGGAGGAGTATATACAGGGGGGGGGGGGGGGGAGTATATACAGGGGTGATGGAGTATATACAGGGGGGTGGCATATATACGGGGGGGGATGAAGTATATACGGGGGGTGATGAAGGAGTATATACGGGGGGGGGGGTAGAGAGAGTATATACAGGGGGTGATGATGAAAGACTATATACGGGGGGTGATGATGAAAGAGTATATATGGGGGGGGGTGATGATGAAAGAGTATATATGGGGGGGTGATGATGAAAGAGTATATATGGGGGGGTGATGATGAAAGAGTATATATGGGGGGTGATGAAGGAGTATATACGGGGGGGGGGATTAAGGAGTATAGACGGGGGGTGATGAAGTATATATGGGATGGTATTTAGGACGGTTATGAAGAAGTATATAGGGGACAGTGATAAAAGAGTATTTACAGGACGGTGATAAAGTATGTATGGGTCGGTAATGAAGCAGTATATACAGGATGGTGAGGAAGGAGTATATAGGGGACAGAACTCAGGTGGTTCAGAGCAGAAACTAGTAAGAGATAAAATCACAATATCACAGGAAAGAGTTCGGAAATACGAAGATTTGGCTGCCGCATGGCATCTTCCTCTCACCCCGTGTAGATGGCAACATATCGGACAATCCCTGCCACGCCGTCACCATTTCCGGATTCTTCTCCAGATCGGCAAAGTTCTTCCACACCCTTATAGCGCCATCATCTGCAGAGACACCGTACACGTCATGATGCCCATCCCCCTACACATACTAAGATATCTATAAGTCTGAGATGGTGTTCCTCCTCAGTATGACATGCTATGATATCACAATAACCAGCTTCTCATAGCCGAGGAGTTTGAGCAGCTTCCTACATGACAGTTATTAGGTGGCACAGAAAGTGCGGAGACAGGTCCATGGATTCCGCGCACACCGCATAGACGGGTCCATGGATTCCGCGCACACCGCATAGACGGGTCCATGGATTCCGCGCACACCGCATAGACGGGTCCATGGATTCCGCGCACACCGCATAGACGGGTCCATGGATTCCGCGCACACCGCATAGACGGGTCCATGGATTCCGCGCACACCGCATAGACGGGTCCATGGATTCCGCGCACACCGCATAGACGGGTCCATGGATTCCGCGCACACCGCATAGACGGGTCCATGGATTCCGCGCACACCGCATAGACGGGTCCATGGATTCCGCGCACACCGCATAGACGGGTCCATGGATTCCGCGCACACCGCATAGACGGGTCCATGGATTCCGCGCACACCGCATAGACGGGTCCATGGATTCCGCGCACACCGCATAGACGGGTCCATGGATTCCGCGCACACCGCATGGACGGGTCCATGGATTCCGCGCACACCGCATAGACGGGTCCATGGATTCCGCGCACACCGCATAGACGGGTCCATGGATTCCACGCACACCGCATAGACGGGTCCATGGATTCCACGCACACCGCATAGACGGGTCCATGGATTCCGCGCACACCGCATAGACGGGTCCATGGATTCCGCGCACACCGCATAGACGGGTCCATGGATTCCGCGCACACCGCATAGACGGGTCCATGGATTCCGCGCACACCGCATAGACGGGTCCATGGATTCCGCGCACACCGCATAGACGGGTCCATGGATTCCATGCACACCACATAGACGGGTCCATGGATTACGCGCACACTGCATAGATGGGTCCATAGATTGGGCGCACACTGCATAGATGGGTTGGACAGATTAGGTGCACACTGCACCACTTTTAGAACACGAGAGACACTTTCACATCCCCTTTGCGCCGGCCTTTATAAAATCCAGGGATTGTGGCTTCAACTGTTACAGGTGGTTTTGTTCTGGTGACAGGTCCTCCAATATAGCTGCGGGCCCGTGTTCCTGCACCCTCCCCCAGCAGTGCCCTATAATCTGGTACCACCTACCTGTAGCGGTGAGCAGCAGAGAGCAGTCCTGGCCGTTCAGGTACTCCATGGCGGTGATGCGGGTGTAGCGCGGGTTCCCGTTGTGGAAGTAGTCCAGCTTCTCTCCTTTCTCCCAATCCCAAAAGCTGCACCACAGAAACAAGATAACTCCAGGTTAAGCGTCTGATCCAAGGTGTCATTCCCAGATCAGTGACATCAGTGACCCGCTACAGACAGGAATCCTGACTGGGGTTTATTTTTTGGTCACTTTGGTAAATGGAGATAAAGCCCAACTCCGGATATTTTTTTTTTTGTTATAAAGCGGAACTCCTGGAAAAATACACACATAGCATAACATCCCGACGTTCTTCCATACTCTGGGAGCTGCGGGGGGGAGGGGAGCGTACAGGTGGCCATAGACGTAAATGGCTGTACACACCTCTACTCAGATATAAGCAGATTCTTCCACAAATCGGCATAAACTTGCATGTGCCCTGCGTACAATTCACACATGCGTTTACACCGACACGGAGAAGCATTGGAGTGTATCCGAGTACAACATACAGCCAATGAATGGCCGGCTTTACACCCCGCCTGAGCGCGGAGGAACGCGGAGTAGCGCGGAGGAACGCTGGGATTTTACACTCTGAGCCTCAGGTGACACTTTGTAACGTTATGTAGAAATATTTCATTTATGTCATAAATCTGGAGAAATATCGACTTCCATCGTTCATTATACTGCGATATAAACTCCATATAACATCCCCGTGTATCCCTGTCTGCATGCGTTATTTTGACATCATTATTTATAATAAGAGGAGGAAAATTATATTATTATAGGAGGAGGAGTAGTATTAGATTATAGGAAGAGGATTATTATAGAAGGAAGATTATTATATTGCTATAGGAGGAGGACTATTACATCATTATAGGAGGAGGACTATTATATTATTATAGGACGACTATTATATTATTATAGGAGGAGGACTATTGTATTATTATAGGAGGACGACTATTATAGGAGGACTATTATATTATTATAGGAGGAGGACTATTGTATTATTATAGGAGGAGGACTATTATATTATTATAGTAGGAGGACTATTAAATTATTATAGGAGAAGAACCATTATGTTATTATAGGAGGAGGAGTATTATATTATTATAGGCAACGCTGGCTTACCAGATGCTGTCCTTGTCAGCGACGGCGATGCAGGAGGTGAACGGGTGAAACTTCACAACGGAGGGAACACCGGGATTGCGGTTAATAAATATCTGATCGTCTAATCTGGTGACACCTGAGAGGAACACAAGATGGAGGAGAAGATTTACTCTGTGATTGCTGTCAGCTGGACAGAAAATGATGGGAAAATTAAAAATAATAAGTTGCCACCAGAACAAGAAACAGAGAGGAACCTCCAATGGGGACACATTCTCCAGTGGCAGCCATCCAGGCAGCCATTGGTGGAATGTATGGAGACAGGAAGTGGCTGCAATCTTTTGGCAAACCCCATGTCACCCAGTCCAGGTTTACACCGAGAGGCAACCAATCGCAGTGCCATCCCCAGACACCCGGTGCGGTCTGACCACAATCCGTGCAATCTGTGAATCTTGCTGGAGATATTCTTCAGGCAGTGAGGCCGGCGCTCGGGTTTCCTCCTGGGATCCTTCAGCGCCTGACAGACCAGATCCCGGCCTTCCTCTCCAACATATTACAGAGCCGAGCTGCTGCAGGCTGGAGATCGATCACTGGCTGGACACTCGTCAGATCACATTCACTCTGCTTGGCAGGACAGGCGCCTCGCTAATACAATTCAAACCCAATATTCCCACACAGGAAGAAGAAATGTCATCCCGCCAGTGTAACCCCGCACCACCATTCAGGAAAGAAACGAGAGTAGCAGGGGGGCAAAGGGTGGGGGGAGCATGTAGAGAGAGACAAGAGGGTGCAGATTTGCATTCCCTTCACATCACATCACAGCCCCCTGCAGCTCTGCTTCCCCTTCACATCACAGCCCCCTGCAGCTCTGCCTCCCCTTCACATCACAGCCCCCTGCAGCTCTCCTTCCCCTTCACATCACAGCCCCCTGCAGCTCTGCCTCCCCTTCACATCACAGCCCCCTGCAGCTCTGCCTCCCCTTCACATCGCAGCCCCCTGCAGCTCTGCCTCCCCTTCACATCACAGCCCCCTGCAGCTCTGCCTCCCCTTCACATCACAGCCCCCTGCAGCTCTGCCTCCCCTTCACATCACAGCCCCCTGCAGCTCTGCCTCCCCTTCACATCACAGCCCCCTGCAGCTTTGCCTCCCCTTCACATCACAGCCCCCTGCAGCTCTGCCTCCCCTTCACATCACAGCCCCCTGCAGCTCTGCCTCCCCTTCACATCACATCACAGCCCCCTGCAGCTCTCCTTCTCCTTCACATCACAGCCCCCTGCAGCTCTGCCTCCCCTTCACATCACAGCCCCCTGCAGCTCTGCCTCCCCTTCACATCACAGCCCCCTGCAGCTCTGCCTCCCCTTCACATCACAGCCCCCTGCAGCTCTGCCTCCCCTCCACATCACAGCCCCCTGCAGCTCTGCCTCCCCTCCACATCACAGCCCCCTGCAGCTCTGCCTCCCCTTCACATTACAGTCTCCTGCAGCTCTGCCCCCTTTACATCACAGCCCTCTGCAGCTCTGCCCCCTCCTTTACATTACAGTCTCTTGAAGCTCGGCCCCCTCCTTTACATTACAGTCTCCTGCAGCTCTGCCCCTTCACATCACAGCTCCCTACAGATCTGCCTCCCCTTCACATCACAGCCCCGTGCAGAGTTGCCTTCTATTCACATTACAGAGACGAAAGAGTGTCCTCCGCCCCCTTACTTGAGTACACAGAGTGGGAGGCGCATCAGCACTGGATGGATGATAGGAGCGGGAGCAGCTGGAGGTAACTTCATAAAACCAAGCTGGGGATTGGTTGCTAGGACTGCCCTGCATCCTAACAACCAATTCCCCCAGCTTGTTAATATGAAGAGTTAATTCCAGCAGCTCCCACTCTTGTCATCCATCCATGCTGCTGCTGTGCCTCCCGCTCTGTGTGGAGAACCATTCTGCTTCCCTCTCTCCACTCTGCTGTGATAGTGACAGCAGCGGAGGCAGGGAGGAGGAATCGGCTGCTAAATGGCGGGACCGCAGCGGTCTAGATGGGACAGTGTCTAGGGTTGGGATCTGGACCGCGGTGTACTATATAGCGATGCCTGCTCTATAATGTCCCATTCAAATCCCCCAGTGTTATCTCTGCAGTTTCTAATTTTTTTTGGAGACCCGCAGAGGAGCAGGGCGCAGGAGGACACTGGGGAAGTCATCGCTTCCCACCACCCGGCGGCCATGTTTGTGCGGCTCTCACCTTTCTGTATGAGGCTCTGCGCTTGTCTCCGGACCTTGGCGTTGCGAAGGAACCTCCACTCTCGTTCTTGGCGGACTTGGCTCTCAAAGTCGTGCTCATCAGCCAACTGGGAAGAAACAGAGGAGACACATCAACGCAACACACCGGGGAACAGGCAGCAGAATCGGCTTCTCTACATTAAAAAACTATCGCTGCTAATGAAATAAATGTGTTCCGCAGTAATAAATTATAAACTAGGATGCGGTGACAACAATGCTGCACTGCTTCTGAATTCACAGCAGAGTTGTCACTCATGTGGGTGGTGCCTGATTGCACCAAAAGTAGGATGAGATGTTGCAAGGGGTGAGGCCATGAGCATTGTCACTGCTGATTCAGCTTATCAATCATTACCTGGCCACACCTAGTCCCGCCCACTGCTTTCTGAATGGACAACCCTCCCACTGTGAGCTGCAGTGTCTGTAAGGGGGAGCGTGTGAGACACCAATGGAGGAGGAATGGGCTCAGTCAGGGGAATTAAAAGGAAGTTTTTGGTTTATTCTGTGACACTTGTACATCTCATAGGAACTGGTGGGACTTGTTTAGCCCATCAGAGAAACCTTTAGACAGAGGGGTGGGGTGGAAGCTGAACAGAGGACAATTGAAGAACTCATCACCAGTGTTCCCTGCGGTCCCGTCACTGAGTTTTCCTCATTACTGACTTCCTATGCATTGTTCCTGCACATGGTAGAGGCAGGACTTTGCTTCCTCATGTCAGACCCCCCCTGATGACTGGTGGGGTAATATTGAAGACACAGGATAGGTGGAGGAAGCAGAAAAGAAAACGGTAAAGGAGGGAGATCCTGGCACAGCAGGTCCTCAGTGCAAAGCTTCCTTTCCAGCAAAGAGAACAGCAATGACTTCAACAAACGGAGGGGGGGGGGGGGGGGGGGGGTGGTCCCATTCTAAAATGTGTATGTCTACATCTTCCAACTGCTGCAACACAATAACTGAAATGAAGGTAGACTCAGACTTTGTACAAAACTCTATAGCTGTCATTAAAGGTTTCTGCAAGTTAAGAGAAGTTCCTAAGAGCCAATCGCAGGGAGGACGCATTGTTCATCTGTACGGAAATAAATGAGCTTCGAGGAACAGTAGAAAAACTTTTCACTTCAGTTGTGGGTGGAGTGTGGAAGGGTTATGCCGCGTACACACGAGCGGACTTTTCGACCGGACTAGTCTGACGGACAATTCGACCGTGCGTGGGCTTCATCGGACCTGCAGCGGACTTTTTCGGTCGAAATCTGACGGACTTTAGATTTGGAACACGTTTCAAATCTTTACGTCGGAACTCCGCTGGACCCAGTTCCTATCGAAAAGTCCGCTCGTCTGTATGCTAGTCCGATGGATGAAAACCGACGCTAGGGCAGCTATTGGCTACTGGCTATCAACTTCCTTATTTTAGTCCGGTCGTACTTCATCACGTACGAATCCATCGGACTTTGGTGTGATCGTGTGTAGGCAAGTCCGTTTGTTCGGAAAGTCCGTCGGAAGTCCGCCGAAAGTCCGTCGGATAGACCATGGGACCAGTCCAGTCGAAAAGTCCGCTCATGTGTACGCGGCATTAGGGGTCAGCCTATCCTCATTGGAGTTCCGTGAGCCGTGTCATCATTGCTGGAAATAATCCCCTCACAGGGGGGCAGTAAATGTGATCCTATCTGGGTGTCAGGAACTCTCATTGGATTATATGCAAATTATCCCAAAGAAAAAAATACATGTTCTAAAATCTTTCAATAAATCTAAAATCACCTGTTCAGAGCGGTCCGACCCGTTTAATGTTGGCGAGAATGAGGCAGCGGCATCAAAGCAAATAAATGCTGCAGATGGGTTCTAAAACCCCTCCCCAGTCCTCGCTGTATATACCTCTGGGGGTGGCGAGTTGTCAGTGCCCCCTGTACCTACCTGTGTTGGTGATGAGCAGTCAGTGCCCCCCACAGCCGGTGTAGTGCTCCAGGGATTTAAAATCCCGGCTCTTCTGTCTCTCTGCAGGACTTCCAGGGCGGATCAGAGTGATGCTCTGTGCCGGCGGTGACAGACTGGAATCACTCTTATCCATCCTGGAAATGCTACAGAGAGAGGAGTCGGGATTTTAAATCCCTGGAGCTCTACACTGGCTGCTCGGGCACTGACTGCTCATCACCCACACAACAAGGGGCATTGGCAGCCCATCAGCCACACAGGTAAGTACAGGGGGCACTGAAATAATCACTCCCAGAAGTATGTACAAGGGGCACTGAAAGCTCATCACCCACACAGGTAAGTACAATGGTCACTAACAGCTCGTCACCCACAGAGGTACATACAAGGGGCACTGACAGCTCGTCACCCACAGAGGTACATACAAGGGGCACTGACAGCTCGTCACCAACAGAGGTACATACAAGGGGCACTGACAGCTCGTCACCCACAGAGGTACATACAAGGGGCACTGATAGCTCGTCACCAACAGAGGTACATACAAGGGGCACTGACAGCTCGTCACCCACAGAGGTACATACAAGGGGCACTGACAGCTCGTCACCCACAGAGGTACATACAAGGGGCACTGACAGCTTGTCACCCACAGAGGTGAGGACATGCACCGCTCATCGGGGGATATATGGGGGGGGGGGGGTGCCTTAGTTCACCTTTTAATTTTTCTCCAACAGTGAACCCTTTGAAGTGTGTTCAGCCACAACTTATTTTCTTACTTTTGAGTAGTGAAGGGAAAGGATAGAACCCCTGCCTGGTTTTTGGTGCTCTCTGGAGAGGTTTCTCCCCACTTTGTCCACCTGAAACATTTTACTAGAAGTGAGAGGAACTCCCCAACACCGACATTATAACAGCTTTTTTTTAGTAGAGAAGGGAAACTCCCCAGATTGTTATTTCTGTATCCCTGTTGCAGATTTCCCCTCACTTCCTGTCTGGAAGAACGTTTTCAGTATAATAGGAAGTCAGGGGAAATCTCTGTAACGTAGCCCAGAACAGCAGACAGGTTCTAAATTTAATCAACTCTGCTGGTAGAAAATTATTTTGGCTGTAACCAGAGTTCCCCTTTGACTAGACCCAAAATATGCTTCAGCTACTAAACAAATAAAAGCTGTTGATTTACCCGGTATACCTTCATAACCGGTTGGGCGAAGTACTTGGCGCTCCAGTCACAGAAGCCGGTCTGCAGAGAGCCCGAGATGAAGCCTTTATGGACGATCCCGTCCTCTCCGTCTTCAGCCGCCTGAGGGGAGAAAGACATTGGTCAGCCATTCAAATACCAAAAACGCAAAGGAATGGGCGGTACAACTGTCCCCTGTAACCAGTCAGAATCCAGGTGACATTTAACCCAGTATAATTATTCACTGCAATGGGCTGCACAGGATTCACTGCTGTCACCTTACTGGAGTTTTTCCCTAATCTAGGCAAATGATTAACCTATCTGCATTACAGAGAACACCCAGATCTGGGGATCCTTTCCTTCATTTTGCTGCGCATGGAATGTCGCTGGAATGATTTCTGTGGTTTTCCTCTGAGTGTTCGGATTTCCTGTCACACACTCAGGATTCACTAAAAAGTTTATTTCTGAGAGCGCTGCGTCTGGATGATTCTGTGAAAACTGGACTAAGCTCCCTCAGTGCCAGAGGATGACATCAATGGATGATTCTATGAAAACTGGGTTAAGCTCCCTCACAGCAAGAGGATGACATAAATGGATGATTCTATGAAAACTGGGTTAAGCTCCCTCACAGCAAGAGGATGACATAAATGGATGATTCTGTGAAAACTTGGCTAAGCATCCTTCAGTGCCAGAGGATGACATCAATGAAGGATTCTATGAAAACTGGGCTAAGCTCCCTCGCAGCCAGAGGATGACATCAATGGATGATTCTGTGAAAACTGGGTTAAGCTCCCCCACAGCAAGAGGATGACATAAATGGATGATTCTATGAAAACTGGGTTAAGCTCCCTCACAGCAAGAGGATGACATAAATGGATGATTCTGTGAAAACATGGCTAAGCATCCTTCAGTGCCAGAGGATGATATCAAAGGATGATTCTATGAAAACTGGGCTAAGCTCCCACACAGCCAGAGGATGACATCAATAGATGATTCTGTGAAAACTGGGCTAAGCTCCCACACAGCCAGAGGATGACATCAATGAAGGATTCTGTGAAAACTGGGCTATGCTCCCTCAGTGCCAGAGAATGAGCTCAATGGAGGATTCTGTGAAAACTGGACTAAGCTCCCTTAGTGCCAGAGGATGAGATCAATGGATGCTTCTGTGAAAACTGGGCTAAGCTCACACAGTGCCAGAGAATGACATCAATGGATGATTCTACAGTATGAAACTAGGCTAAGCTCCCTCACAGCAAGAGGATGACATAAATGGAAGATTCTGTGAAAACTGGGCTAAGCGCCCTCAGTGCCAGAGGATGACATCAATGGATGATTCTGTGAAAACTGGGCTAAGCTCCCTCAGTGCCAGAGGATGACATCAATGGATGATTCTGTGAAAACTGGGCTAAGCGCCCTCAGTGCCAGAGGATGACATCAATGGATGATTCTATGAAAACTGGGCTAAGCTCCCTCACAGCCAAAGGATGACATCAATGGATGAGTCTGTGAAAACTGGGCTAAGCTCCCGCACAGCCAGAGGATGACATCAGTGGATGATTCTGTAAAAACTGGGCTAAGCGCCCTCAGTGCCAGAGGATCTGATCAATGGATGATTCTGGGAAAACTGGGCTAAGCTCCCTAACAGCCAAAGGATGAAATCAATGGATGATTCTATGAAAACTGGGCTAAGCCCCCTCAGTGCCAGAGGATGACTTCAATGGATGATTCTGTGAAAACTGGGCTAAGCTCCCTCAGTGCCAGAGGATGACATCAATGGATGAGTCTGTGAAAACTGGGCTAAGCTCCCTCAGTGCCAGAGGATGACATCAATGGATGATTCTGTGAAAACTGGGCTAAGCTCCCTCAGTGGCAGAGGATGACATCCATGGATGATTCTGTATCACCGTCGTGTTTTTTGGTCAGGCAACGCACTGACACCTTTGCAGCCATTGTGCTATATGCTGGGTGTTCAGTGTGCCCCTGTACCTTTAAGAAGGGGTGGGGCTCCCCTTCAGTCCACCTGCTCTCACCTATCCCTCAGAATGCATGAGCCTCCACTGTGGGGACACTTATAAGTTATTGTTAGGTACCACAGATACCAGGGGGGCCTTGACGAGGCTCTGTGGCTTACGCATGCATTTGCAAATGTGTGCAGACTAAACCCCTGCTTTTAACGCATACTGTTAGACAGGTTTACTTGGTTGTCTGCGAGCTGGTCGGTAAGTTAAGCTTGGTTTTTCCCTTGGATTTATCCTTGGCCTTGTTTGTACATGTGAGTGTTAAAGACCGCTCCTTTGGCGCATCATATACGTGTTACATGGACAGCAACACGTGAAACTAGACATGGATTAGATAGACGGGTCCTTCTGCTTATTGGTATGGAGAACCTTTACATTGTACTTTGCACTTTGTAAATTACCAACCCCCCCCCCCCCCCGACCTATTCACTGCCCATAATAGTTTTTATACGGGCAAGTAGCCGCCATGTTTGTGTTCCCATTTTCTCTGTTACATTGTTATACTGAAAAAAAAAATCACCACAATACGTTATTGGATACATAGTTCTTTGCACAAACATTCCACAGGTCACCATTCCAAAAAGGCCGCATATGACTGGATCTGCAGAGAGTCTTGTGAATCCTCTATACCTCCTCTGCAGTCACCTCATCCTCTGGATATACCCAAAAGAACCCAACACCAGCCAAGGAAAATCTATAACCTATAAATGTTGGTTTGGTGCTGCCCCCCCCCCCCCCCCCCCCCGATCATCCTGGTTCCTCCTGCCCCATCCTGGTCCCTCCTGGCTCATCCTGGCTCCCTCCCGGCCCTTTTAATAAGCACATGTTGTTCTATGTAAGCTGGGCCAGGAGAACAACAGTGTGAGCGTTCCGAACGGCGGATTACCGAGCGAGCAGCTGAAACCGGATTAAATATTTATGAGCAGCAGACGGCTTCTAGGCGGCTCAAAGAGAAGAAGAGGAGGAGGTGGAGAGGACAGAGCGCAGGAAATGTGACATGCACCGGTGTCAGGCCTGCGTGATGTATGCAAATATATACCCATTACTGTACAACATAGCGGAGGATTCCCATCACCGAGCGGGGTTCAGGATGGTTGCTGTGTGTTTCTGCACATGATTGCTCTATGAAGAAATATACTGAATAATGAAGATAAAACCGCAGGTGTCCTTAACCACTTCGCACCCAGGCCATTTCCTGACACTTCGCTCCTACATGTCAAAAATCATCATTTCTTTGCTATAAAATTACATAGAACCCCCAAACATTATATATGTTTTCTTTTAGCAGAGACCCTAGAGAATACAATGGCGGTCATTGCAACTTTTTATCTTGCACGGTATTTGCGCAGCAATTTTTCAAACGCGTTTTTAAAAAAAAAAAAAAAAAACAGTTTCATGCTTTAAAAAAAAAAAAACAAAACAGCAAAGTTAGCCAAATTTTTTTGCATTGTGTGAAAGATGAAGTTACACTGAGTAAATAGATACCTAACATGTCACGCTTCAAAATTGCACACACTCGTGGAATGGCGCCAAAATTTGGTACTTAAAAATCCCCATAGGCGACGCTTTAAAAATTTTTTACTGGTTACATGTTTTGAGTTACAGAGGAGGTCTAGGGCCAAAATTATTGCTCTCGCTCTAACCTTCGCGGCGATACCTCACATGTGTGGTTTGAACACCGTTTTCATATGTGGGCGGGACTTACGTATGCGTTCGCTTCTGCGTGCGAGCTCACGGGGACAGGGGCGCTTTAAAACTTTTTTTTTTTTTTTATTGTTAATTTTACTTAAAATTTTTTATTTTGACACTTTTAAAAAAAAAAAAAAATTTTTTGATCACTTTTATTCCTATTACAAGGAATGTAAACATCCCTTGTAATAGGAATATGACATGATCAGTCCTCTTTACAGTGAGATATGGGGTCAATAAGAACCCACATCTCACCTCTAGGCTGGGAAGCCTAAAATAAAAAAAAAAAGCAAAAAACGATCACCGCTTCCCAGCCGAAGCGGCGCTGTTTTTTTGAATGCAGAGGCCGGGCGTGACGTCATAACATTGCGCCCGGCCTCCGAACGATCATAGAGACTCCGGGGACCATCTGGTCCGCCGGAAATCTCTATGATCTACATCCGGCGCTGGCGGATCCGCTATCCGACTCACCGATCGCTGAGGTGAGTCGGTAGAAGCACCGGAGGGCGGCGGGAGGCCTCCCCTCTCGCCGCCCGTAAGAACGATCAAGCGCGGACAGCCGCTATGATCGTTCTTATGGCGTACGGAATCGCCGGCTGAAAGTGCCGGTATTTGAATGATGTCTGTAGCCTCAGGCATCATTCAGATATAGCCCCCGAAAGTCGAGGCCGTCATATGACGGCCTCTGGATGTCAAGAAGTTAAAGAGGAACTTCACCCAAAAGGGGAGCGCCACTCTTCCTCCCCAACACCCCCACCCAGTGTTTCACATTTGGCAAATTGTTTTGGGGGGGCGGGAGCAGGTACCTGGTTTTGACAGGTACCCACTTCCACCTCCACTCAGATAGCCCTCCTCCTTTCCCGCAGCCTTCTGGGACACATCGCAGATCCAAAAAGTCTGAGGGGAGATTCAAATAGCGCAGTGCGAGTCACAGTTGTGCAGTGAGCAGCTGGCTGTGAAGCCGCAACCAGTCTCAGGCAGCTGCCCACAGTTTATGTGCTGGAGACCGAAGCCAAGTGAAGGAACCAGCCAGGTGAGGACAGCTCTGGATCCCGGGACAGGTGTCTAATTATTACATGCCAGCGGATACAGTTTTTGTAGAAAGGTGACTGAAGAACTGCTCTCAAGAGGACCTTTCACCGATATGCACATATTTAGTTCAGCCTCCACAATAAAGGTTTATAGACTATAATTAAAAAATGTCCAGCCATGTCTTCTCTGCGGCCGACATTTCCCCTGCTGCCATCTTGGATTCAGGACCATCAGGAGCCGACTACTACTTCCTGACTGTTACAGCATAGAATGCATTAAGGTGAAAAACCCTGAGGGTTTATAACACCTTTAAAAGTACTACAGCGGAGAAGTTACAAGACCAGTGGCCAGGGGATAGAGAGCATAATGGCCACCAGGAACAGGTGCATCCGAGCTACTACCATCCTGTGCAATGCTGGTGAGCCTCAAGAACACAGCATTCAGCCTGTGAAGTGTCTGTAAACCGCCATATAGTCCACGCAAAAAAGGAGAAAGGTGGGTGCTATGAAAGTCAGCTAAAACATTGTTTTATTATCGCATGTGAACAGCAGTCAAAAAGAAAGCCAATGCATTTCGGCCGTCAGGCCTTAATCATGGCTCATGATTAAAGGAGAAGTATGGGGATGCCTGTGTGCTGTCACATCCATATGTGTATTCTGCTTTAAAAATATAATGTTTTCACTCTGGTAGATAGTAAAATGTAGAGGAGATTTACATACGCAGCACTATCAGTGACTTCTATCTTACAGTCACTGAAGTGCTGATATCTCTGCCGATTCTTCTGACCATTGGAACAGGCTGCAGAGAAGGAGGGAGGAGGAAGGAGGGAGGAGGGAGCAGCTACGCTCTTGTGTAGTCTGCAAAATTACAGGAAAGTGGGTGTATCCAGACTCCAGAGCCAGACCATTGTCGTTTTGAAAGTCTGTAGACCCTCCCACAGGTATTTAGCTCAATTTTAACAGAATGGGGGCACTTCTGAGAGGACTGGAAAGATTTTTAGATATCAGCAGCTCACATAGAATAGATGTAAGCAAAAAAAAAAAAAAAGGAAACCTATACTTCTCTTTTAAGGCCTGATGGCCAAAACGCGCTGGGTTTCTTTTTGACTGCTATTCACATGCGATAATAAAACAAATGTTTTAGCTGACTTTCATAGCACCAGTCTTTATTCTTTTTATAACAGCCACCAGTCTTATGTAATGGAAGTTTGGGAAAAAGCGGTGTAAACCACTACAGAAAGGGTGATTTTCTCACCGCCTGGATAGCAATCAATGGAAAGAAGAACTTTTTTCTTAAAAGGTATTCATGCACCTTTACAATGATGCATTAATATTTCTGCCCGGAAGTTCTGCTATAACAGTCAAAGAGAGAGAAGGCTTTGTCTGTTCCTTGCAGCATCTGATAATCTGATTAAATGTCGGTCTGATGACACGTGGTCTCTTGAAGGCCATGCAGATCAGACCTTTTTTTTTATATAAACTTATTCTGTGGTCCAGCACTTTAGTTCAAGTGAAAGCTGCAAATCCAGACTGAAGGGAAAGGGAAGAAAGCGCTAGAACAGTGATGGCGAACCTTGGTTCCCCCAGATGTTTTGGAACTACATTTCCCATGATGCTCATGCATTCTGCAGTGTAGCTGAGCATCATGGGAAATGTAGTTCCAAAATATCTGGGGTGCCAAGTTTCGCCATCACTGCGCTAGAACAATGATAGGTTAGTCTTCACAGTAGCAGAGCTAAAGCCATTCATCCTCCTAGGACACTAGCCAAAAAAAAAACTGAGGCATGTTGGGAGTAGGAGGGGAGAAATGCAACAATAAGCTTTGCCACCAATCCTGCTTTATGAAATCTGTGTTTCGTTTTTTTTTTGTGATTCAATTTGCTCATCACAGGTTAAATATGGATCACTAAAAATCCCACTATAGGAGAGTTTACCTGGTCAGGGCCTTTGTCAAACATCTTGCGGGTGCGGGGGAACTGGTGGGAATGGGGCGTGTACTGGACCCCCATAGCTGTTCCCACATTGGCTGGCCGGCTGGAAGGAAGCTCCCTGTTGATAGGAGGTTTTGTCATGTCGTTGGTAAGGCTGGAGCTGCTGGTACTTGGGGTTGGAGGGGACCCCCTGAAAGAACAGCAAACGGCACTTTATCACTTTTCTCTTCAACAGGCAACGTATCACAGACAGAAAGTGACAAAAGTTATACTTGGGAAAAAAAAAAAAAAAAAAAGTATATCCTATATGTTCTGCACAGATCACTGAAAATCAATGGCAGGTACTTTAAAGAAGCCAAAACAAATGCAGCTGTTGGTAAAGTGGTTGTAAAGTCACAGCTATTACTTTTTGTATGTTTTTTTTTTTTTAATGATAATGCTACATTCTTTTTTTTTGGCAGAGCACTGCAGTCAGGTGTCCTGCCTCTGCTCTCCATCCTGATCTAAGGGAGTACAGTGGGAGGGGCCAAGATTCCCTTCTGATATTTGCAAGCTAGCAGAGGGAGGACACGTGACCACACAGCAATACGCTGCAAAAAAAGGTATGTAGTAGTATTTAAAAAAAAAACAAAAAAAACATACACACATACTGCATTTAATATAGACCTAAAATAGAAAAGTATTTAATAGATTTGTCTCTACAACCACTTTACTAAAGAGGAGGGGAGGAGCAGCTGCAAAGGAGAAGTATTACACAGTCAAGGGTTCTCACATAGACTATGGAAATGACAGGGAGGGGGAGGGGAATTGGATGGGGGGGAGATACAGTCACGCTGAAGAGAGCCGAATGACAGAGGGACGTAATCTGACCACCTATCAGGGATTAGCAGCCATGATTAGCGTGGTCAGATTACATGATGAACACAAGAACAGGCAGGATTAACCAGGTACAGCATGAAAAAGGAACATATGACATTGCAAAAGCACTGGGCTATATATCATGCCTTAAAAGGGACAGAAGCATTTTTCTATAGGGTTACAACCACTTAAAGATGCTCTCTATCTGCCCTGGGCTCAGTACTTTATATATCACTGAAGTTAATGACTCAAAGTACTGAGGCCAGTAAGAAACTGAAATGAAAGACACTATAGGGAGAGCGCTCAGCCCCACACTGGAGAACTGTCACTGGCAAGAGGCAGCTGACCAGTCTGGTGTTCATAGAAATATATAGCCAATGTCTGGAAGTAGTTATAGTGCCCCCTTCATCAAGGCTGCTGTATGACACCGATGTTCCAAAAATCCACTTCATATTTAAAAAAATAAAATAAAAAATTTTGATTTACAAAAAGAATTTGGACCAAAGAGATCTTCAGTCTGTTAGAAGTCAGGATGGGCAAATTGCAGCCATTGAGGTTGTGCTGAGAACTCACTATAGTGACTTTTACTGACAGTCTACTGACTGGAATGGTACCAGGTGATTGGAGAAAAGCCAATGTAGCACCAATATTTAAAAAGGGCCCAAAATACATCCCTGGGAATTACAGACCAGTTAGCCTAACATCAATAGTATGCAAGCTCTTGGAGGGGATGATAAGGGACTATATACAAGATTTTAGTAATGAGAATGGTATAATTAGCAGTAATCAGCATGGATTCATGAAGAATCGTTCTTGCCAAACCAATCTATTAACCTTCTATGAGGAGGCGAGTTGCCATCTAGATAAAGGAAGGCCAGTAGACGTGGTGTATCTGGATTTTGCAAAAGCATTTGACACAGTTCCCCATAAACGTTTACTGTACGAAGTAAGGTCCGTTGGCATGGACCATAGGGTGAGTACATGGATTGAAAACTGGCTACAAGGGCGAGTTCAGAGGGTGGTGATAAATGGGGAGTACTCGGAATGGTCAGGGGTGGGTAGTGGGGTCCCCCAGGGTTCTGTGCTGGGACCAATCCTTTATAATTTATTCATAAACGACCTGGAGGATGTGGGAAACAGTTCAATCTCTGTATTTGCAGACGATACTAAGCTAAGCAGGGCAATAACTTCTCCGCAGGATGTGGAAACCTTGCAAGAAGATCTGAACAAATTCATGGGGTGGGCAACTACATGACAAATGAGGTTTAATGCAGAAAAATGTAAAATAATGCATTTGGGTGGCAAAAATCTGAATGCAATCTATACACTGGGGGGAGAACCTCTGGGGGGATCTAGGATGGAAAAGGACCTGGGGGTCCTACTAGATGATAGGCTCAGCAATAGCATGCAATGCCAAGCTGCTGCTAACAAAGCAAACAGAATATTGGCATTAAAAAGGGGGATCAACTCCAGAGATAAAACGATAATTCTCCCGCTCTACAAGACTCTGGTCCGGCCGCACCTGGAGTATGCTGTCCAGTTCTGGGCACCAGTCCTCAGGAAGGATGTACTGGAAATGGAGCGAGTCCAAAGAAGGGCAACGAAGCTAATAAAGGGTCTGTAGGATATTAGTTATGAGGAAAGTTTGCGAGCACTGAACTTATTCTCTCTGGAGAAGAGACGCTTGAGAGGGGATATGATTTCAGTATACAAATACCATACTGGTGACCCCACAATAGGGATAAAACTTTTTTGCGGAAGGGAGTTTAACAAGACTCGTGGCCACTCAATAAAATTAGAAGAAAAGGAGGTTTAACCTTAAACTACGTAGAGGGTTCTTTACTGTAAGAGCAGCAAGGATGTGGAATTTTCTTCCACAGGCGGTGGTCTTAGCGGGGGGCATCGTTAGTTTAAAAAAACTATTAGATAAGCACCTGAACAAACGCAACATACAGGGATATACAATGTAATACTGACATATAATCACACACATAGGTTGGACTTGATGGACTTGTATCTTTTTTCAACCTCACCTACTACGGTATGTAACTTACTTCCTGCAATCTACATTCCGCTGTGTGCAGTCAGATCCCTGGTCTCCTCTCACTACTTGATAGACTTTGTTATTTCCACATCAATGGCAGCCTACCTCTTTCTGTCACTGCGGATTATTTGTTACCTGAAGTCCTGCCAAGAAATGATCTGCCATTGTGCAATACATCAATAACACATTTCAGGACCTTCCTCACCCGACTTGATGGATCAGCATGCCTTTGTTGGTGGGACTGGCCGGGGCGGACTGCGTCAGTGCTGCGGCATCCAGAATGCGCTGTGGCCGGGTGCTCACGGTGGCCTGCGGAAAGATACAGATAAAATCTGAGTCTCCAGTAACAAGCTGCAGCGGGGTAGCGCTTCCGACAGCCGTGCAGCAAAATATATGGCTGTGGATAACCGGCGTCCCATGAGGGCCATCAAACACCGGCCCCTCTCCAAGGATGACGCCGCCATATAAATCATTAAGAATAATAATAAAGCCAAGTACGGGCTTCTAGCGACATACTCCGAATGTTACTCCTCTCCACGCGGCGCTTTATATGATAAACAGCCATTATTTCTATTCGTATTCCCCGTACATAAAACTAGATTGGATTCAGCTCTTCAAAGGAGAAGAAGTTCACATTTTGGAACAAGTTCTGTATTTAGGGTGGAAGATGTAACATGTTCCACTAGCTGCAGCCGCTCGCCTCCCCAGGGACAGTGAGAGCGGGGACCTTCTCCCAGCGCCTGTCGCTGTCAGGATTTGAAAACAACGCGGCTGTGCGGGGCTCCGCCCACACGGCTGCGACATTCACTTACAGTTTTCTGTGAATGACTTGAACTACAAGTACAGTCGAGCCTTTGCAGCTGACAGCTTGTAGTTATGAATGGATTGCAGGGGCGCTAATGAGCGGCCTTGTAGCTCATTCACAAGCCCTGCAGTTTGTAAACACTCAGCCCGTATGCAGATATAGAGGTGGGCAGGCGCAGAGGTGGGCAGGCGCAGAGGTGGGCAGGCGCAGAGGTGGGCAGGTACGGGCTGAAAGCTGCAGGGCTGGTCTGCAGGAGTCTGCCATTGCACTCCTCATCCACTGATCCACCGGGTGCAATGCTTTCCAAACTCCTTTGGGGAAAAAAAAAAAAAAATTCACATTTTTTTTCCTGCAAATATATCCGCATTTATTATTTTGTCCATAAGGGTGAACCTATCCTTTAAAGTGCATCTAAACCCAAGAACAGAAATGTCACAAATTGCAGCTTACCTGTTCTTAGATGTGGTGGCTGCATTAGTGTGCTTTTACTTTCACCTGGTGATCCTGCCAGTAACACACTTCCTATCCTAGGATGACAACGCTCACTGCTTTACTGTATCTATGGAGCAGTGCTGTCACCCTAGGACAGGACTACAGAACACCTTCCCCTCTGCTTACATAGCAGACAAGAGGTTGGATGTTCTGTAAAATACAGAGAGAACTGTACAGGGCTGATAGAACGGGAAAGTGCAGTAAAACGAAGGTTTGCCTCTGTAATTCTTCTTAGGATCAACAGATATTTTACTTCACTTACTGAACGGATCTAACAAAAGCCTTCCAACGGTCTCTGTAATAACCCAATGGGGAGCAAATAATAGGATTTTTGTACTTCCTGTACCAATACTTGGAGTCTAGTGAGGGACACAGGAAGTCTATAACTTTTGGGTTATGTTGCTGCCTACAGGAGAAATGAATACTGGTAATCAAAGAGGCCAACATCACTTCCGGTTTACTTGGCTGCCAATGGCGCTGATTTTAAAAAAACCTACAGTATACCAAAAGGCAGATTTTGGCATTTTGAATACTTTTAAGTGCAAAGGAGATATTTGGGGTATTATAGATCCCAGATCCCTCCATAAATAGGACCTGTCACTGACTATTACTGTCGCAAGGGATGTTTACATTCCTCCTGACAGCAATAAAAGTGATCAGAATTTTTTTTTTTTTTAAAGGGACAATGTAAAAAAAAACAAAAAAAACAAAAAAAACCCAGAAAATAAAATAAATTTAAAAAAATGTAAAGCGCCCCGTCCCTCCGTACTTGTGCGTAGAAGCGAAGGCATCCACAAGTCGCGTCCGCAAATGTAAACAGTGTTCAAACCACACATGTGAGGTATCACCACGATCGTTAGAGCGAGAGCAATAATTCTAGCACTAGACCTCCTCTAACTCTAAATTGGTAACCTGTAGAAATTTATAAAACGTTGCCTATGGAGATTTTTAAGTACCGTAGTTTGTCGCCATTCCACGAGTGTGCGCAATTTCAAAGTATGACATGTTAGGTATCTATTTACTCGGCGTAACATCATCTTTCACATTATACAAAAAAATTGGGCTAACTTTATGGGGGGGTTTTCGTGAAAAGGTATTTTTTCCAAAAAAAAAATAGCGTTCGAAAGACCGCTGCGCAAATACTGTGTGACATAAAATAGTGCATTGATCGCCTTTGTATTCTCTAGGGTCTCTGCCAAGAAAAAAAAAAATATATATATATATATATATATATATATATATATATATATATATATATATATATAATATTTGGGGGTTCCAAGTAATTTTCTAGCAAAAAATACGGATTTTAACTTGTAAGCAACAAATGTCCGAAAAAGGCTTAGGCATGAAATATATTAGACCCTCAATGTCTCCCCTGCTTTTCAAACACAGATTGTGCTTGATTATCTGCTTCCCTGGCAGTAATCATCACTTCCGGCTTCATTTATCGGAGGAGATGGGGGGGGGGGGGGGGCGAATGTTCTTCCATCTCCTCTGGGTTCATTAATCATAACTGCAATTTAATGTGGTCCCGGTCTCCCCAGAGGGATGGGAGTGTTTGGGAACCACCATGGCCCCTCTCATCACTCTCTCTGATCACCTTCACTAAACAGCCAATCGCAGGTCGTAAAAGAGGACACCAAGATCATGGCTGGGGCTGTTTTCTGGGAGGGGCTTGCCTTTAAAAGGAATCTAATATTAGAAATATAAATTAAAATTTTGTATATTTTTAGCATCTATATCAAAATTGATAGATGAAATAACTCCGCCTCCGCCCATCTGCGGTGACCATTATGACGAGCTGACACTTGTAATATCTGCTCAGTGGTTGGGCTGGACAGTTACAAGATGAAACGCGGGAAACTCCATATACCCGTCATGGGAGAAAAACACGGGAGGGGGTCGCCTTCTGAAAATGCTAGTTACCTGGCTGTGGGTTGTAAAGCTGCAGAGCCGCACCTAGAAAACGCTCAGGGATCTGACTGCTCATCATAGAACGTCTTCCAGGATACTGGCGGCTTATATGAATGAAGCTGCTGGATTGGTATGACAGCCAGACCGCGTGTTGGAGAGAATTCAGAAGTCTCAGCCTATAAGTCTGTCTGGTGACAGGTTCCCTTTAAATTTCAGCAGCAGAGGATGAGTGGCAGTGTGTGGGCGGAGGGGGAGGCCGGGAATCCCCCTGGCAGCCGCTGTCACCGACTCCGAGCAAAATTTTCTGAGCACATCACAATGGCGGTCCCCTGGGAGGAGCGCCGCTCCGCTGCATGCAGGACATGGAAATGCTGCGACAAGACGGGAAATCCCCGGGAATCACTTTCTTTAATTCAGTGCAATTCACGGAAACCTCATTACCGAATCTCCATCCTACATGGTGTCATACCTCCCCAACGCAGAACAATGCAGGCTATCCCTCCCCCCTTACACCTCACAACGCTGGATATATTACCCCCTTCCCCATCACCACAGAGCCCATACATTGTATATTACTAACCCCCCCTCCACCACAGAGCCCATACATTGTATATTACCTCCACCCCCAACCACAGAGCCCATACATTGTATATTACCTACACCCCCCACCACAGAGCCCATACATTGTATATTGCCCCCCACCACCACAGAGCCCATACATTGAATATTGCGCCCCCCACTCACAGAGGTCATTCACTGTATATTACAGCCCCCCCCCACCACAGAGCCCATACATTGTATATTGCCCCCCACCACCACAGAGCCCATACATTGTATATTACCCCCCACCACCACAGAGCCCATACATTGTATATTACCTCCACCCCCAACCACAGAGCCCATACATTGTATATTGCCCCCCACCACCACAGAGCCCATACATTGTATATTACTAACCCCCCCTCCACCACAGAGCCCATACATTGTATATTGCCCCCCACCACCACAGAGCCCATACATTGAATATTGCGCCCCCCACTCACAGAGGTCATTCACTGTATATTACAGCCCCCCCCCCCCACCACAGAGCCCATACATTGTATATTGCCCCCCACCACCACAGAGCCCATACATTGTATATTACCCCCCACCACCACAGAGCCCATACATTGTATATTACCTCCACCCCCAACCACAGAGCCCATACATTGTATATTGCCCCCCACCACCACAGAGCCCATACATTGAATATTGCGCCCCCCACTCACAGAGGTCATTCACTGTATATTACCGCCCCCCCCCCCCCCACCACCACCACCACAGAGCCCATGCATTGTATATTGCCCCCCACCACCACAGAGTACAAATATTGTAAATTACCCCCCTCCCCAACCACAGAGCTCATACATTGTATATTACCCCCCACTACAGAGCCAATACATTGTATATTGCCCCCCACCACAGAGCCCATACATTGTATATTACCCCCCACTACAGAGCTAATACATTGTATATTGCCCCCCTTACCCCCCACTACAGAGCGAATACATTGTATATTTCCCCCCACCACAGAGCCCATACATTGTATATTGTCCCCCCCCCCCCACAGAGGTCATTCACTGTATCTTACACCACCCACCTTATAGGCAATACTGTTGAGGACTTTCATAGCGAGGTCGGAGGCTTCTGGGTAGGGATCTGCAGCCAGGTGAAGGAGCACCCGCCATATCTGGGTGTACACGCTGTTGAAGGACACGCCTACAGGAGAAAAGGGTTCACGTGTCAGTCACTGCCTAGAACCATCCAGCCATAATGCACTCATTAAAGCTCCACCCCCCGGGGTAATTATTGTATGTAATGAGATCATAGATCTGTCAGGTTTGTATTGTGATCTGTGTCCCCATAAGGGAAATTTATCCTCATTTCCTGTCCCTGTGGTTCCCTCTCATTAGGACAGGAATTAAAGATAAAAAAAAAAAAATCGACACTGAGGACACATGCAGCAAAAAAAAAAAAAAAAAAAAAAAAAAAAAAAAAAAAAAAAAGCTTTAACCCCCCCCCCCCCCAGGGCCTGTGTGGAGTTGGTCTGTAATAAGGAAAAAAAGTAGACATCTTCCATCCCACTGAACCAGCAACTCTGAGATCTCTTACTATGACATCAGGCTGGCTTTGTCTATGCCGGTGTTCTGCCGAGAAAGTTCCGCTCGGCGGATAAGGACCCCCCTCTACTGCGCAGGCGCTGCGCCTGCGCAGCAGGATCCGGCGGAAATAGCCGAAGGTGAATAGCTGAATATCAACTGTACACGGCGCCTGTAAGAGGGCCCCTCGCGGGCTCGCTTCGCTCGCCACGCTTCGCTCGCCACGCTTCGCTCGCCACGGGCACGGCCTCGCTCGGCTCTTTTTTATTCCCCCTCTAGGTCCACTTGGATGGTGGGGAAGGAACCTGGACCTAGGGCGCAGGCGCTGTGTACAGCTGATTAAAGATTTTGAGCTTCGGCTATCTCCCACGGCTCATAGTAGTTCGTACTGCGCAGGCGCTGCGCCTGCGCAGTACAGGGGGGTCCTCATCCGCCGAGGGAACTTTCTCGGCAAGACACCGGCAGCACAGAAACCAGGATGTAAGGCGAGATCCCTACAAGCACCACTAGAGGGCGATACAGGGACAAGATTCTCATTCATTGTGTTTTTATGACAGATCGGCTTCATATGCCGTAATGTGTGTTTATATATAAATATACACTGCTCAAAAAATTTAAAGGAACACTTCTAAATCGGAGTATGGCATCAAGTCAATGAAACTCCAGGGATATTGATCTGGTCAGTTAAGTAGCAGAGGGGGTTGTTAATCAGTTTCAGCTGCTTTAGTGTTAATGAAATTAATAACAGGTGCACTAGATGGGCAACAATGAGAAGACCTCCAAAACAGGAATGGTTATACAGGCGGAGGCCACTGACATTTTTTTCCCTACTCATCTTTCTGTTTTTCACTAGTTTTGCATTTGGCTAGGGTCAGTGTCACTACTGGTAGTATGAGGCCATACCTGGACCCTATAGAGGTTGCACAGGCGGTCCCACCTCCTCCAGGATGGCACATCCATACGTGCCATTGCCAGGTTTGACGTCTCCCAGCACAGTCTTAAGAGCATGGAGGAGATTCCAGGAGACAGGCAGTTACTTTAGGAGAGCTGGACAGGGCCGTAGAAGGTCCTTAACCCATCAGCAGGACCGGTATCTGCTCCTTTGTGTAAGGAGGAGCAGGGTGAGCACTGCTAGAGCCCTACAAAATGACCTCCAGCAGGCCATTGGTGTAAATGTCTGACCAAACAATCAGAGACAGACTTCATGAGGGTGGCCTGAGGGCCCGACGTCCTCTAGTGGGCCCTGTGTTCACTGCCCGGCACTATAGAGCTCCATTGGCTTTTGCCATTGAATACCAGGATTAGCAGGTCCGCCACTGGCGCCCCCTGTGCTTTTCACAGAGCAGGTCCACCCTGAGCACATGTGACCGACATGAAAAGGTCTGGAGAAGACGTGGAGAAGACATGGAGAATGTTATGCTGCCTGTAACATCGTTCAGCATGACCAGGTTTGGTGGTGGGTCAGTGATGGTCTGGGGTGGCATATCCATAGGAGGGACGCACAGACCTCTACAGGCTAGACAATGGCACCCTGACTGCCATTAGGTATCGGGATGAAGTCCTTGGAGCCATTGTCAGACCCTACGCTGGTGCAGTGGGTCCTGAGTTCCTCCTGGTGCATGACAATGCCCGGCCTCATGTGGTGAGAGTATGCAGACAGTTCCTGGAGGATGAAGGAATTTATACCATTGAATGGTCCCCACCTGACCTAAATCCAATAGAAAACCTCGGGGACATTATGTTTCGTTCCATCGGACACCACCAGGTGGCACCTCAGTCTGTTCAGGAGCTCAGTGATGTTCTGGTCCAGATCTGGGAGGAAATACCCCAGGACACCATCCATCGTCTTATTAGGAGAATTCCCCGACATCGTCAGACATGCATACAAGAATGTGGGGGCCAAACTACTGAGGACCATTATGAGTTGCTGCAATGAAATTTCAGCAAAATGGACTCGCCCGCTACATCATTTTTTTCACTTTGATTTTCGGGGTGTCTTTGAATTCAGCCCTCTGTAGCCTCATAATTATCATTTCCATCAAATGATGTGCCATCTTTTTCTTCCCAACACATTACCCAGTCCATATCAATATAGATATCCAGCGTGATATATTTCCCCTTTGAGATCTGATGTGTTTTCAAAGCTTTCCTTTCATTTTTTTGAGCAGTGTATATACACTCACCGGCCACTTTATTAGGTACACCTTGCTAGTACCGGGTTGGACCTCCTTTTGCCTTCTTTATTAGTGGCATAAATACAACAAGGTGTCGGAAACGTTCCTCAGAGATTTTGGTCCATAGTGAGATGATAGCATCACGCAGATTTGTCGGCACATCCATGATGCAAATCTCGCGTTCCACCACATCCCAAAGGTCCTCTATTGGATGAGATGTGGTGAGTGTGGAGGCCATTGGAGGACAGGGACCTCATTGTCCAGTGGTGAGATGATTGGAGCTTTGTGACATGGTGACATTATCCTGCTGGAAGGAGCCATCAGAAGATGGGGACACTGTAGTCATAAAGGGATGGACATGGTCAGCAACAATACTCAGGTAGGCCGTGGTGTATAAACCATGATCAATTGGTACTAAGGGGTTCAAAGTGTGCCAAGAAAATATCCCCCCCACCATTACACCCCCCACCACCAGCCTGAACCGGTGATACAAGGCAGGATGGATCCATGCGCCAAATTCTGACCCCACCATCTGAATGTCGCAGCTGAAATCCAGACTCATCAGACCAGGCAACGTTTTTTCCAATCTTCTATTGTCCAATTTTGGTGATCTGTGCGAATTGTAGCTTTAGATTCCTGTTCTTAGCTGACAGGAGTGGCACCCGGTGTGGTCTTCTGCTGCTGTAGCCCATCTGCTTCAAGGTTCAACGTGTGTTCAGAGATGGTATTCTGCATACCTTGGATGTAACGAGTGGTTATTTCAGTTACTGTTGCCTTTCTATTATCTCCAGTCTGCCCATTCTCCTCTGACCTCAACAAGGCATTTTCCTTCATACAACCGCCGCTCACTGGATATTTTCTCTTTTTTCCACCATTCTCTATAATCCCGAGAGATGGTTGTGCGTGAAAATCACAGAAATACTCAGACCAGCCCGTCTGTCACCAACAACCATGCCATGTCCAATGTCACTTAAAATCCTTTTCTTCCCATTCTGATGCTCAGTTTGAAATTCAGCAAGTTGTCTTTACCAAGTCTAGATACCTAAATGCATGAAGTTGCTGCCATGTGATTGGCTGATTAGCAATTTGTTTTACCAAGAAATTGAACAGGTGTACCTAATAAAGTGGCCAGTGAGTGTATATTAAATGCTTTACTCTTTGGCTGTCCAATACTTTTTTTTATTTAATAGGAAGCACACCTAAAACTCCCAAATGTGTGTATATATACACTACATTACCAAAAGTATTGGGACACTTGCCTTTAAACGCACATGAACTTTAATGGCATCCCAGTCTTAGTCCGGAGGGTTCAATAATGAGTTGGCCCCGCCCTTTGCAGCCATAACAGCTTCAACTCTTCTGGGAAGGCTGTCCACAAGGTTTAGGAGTGTGTCTATGGGAATGTTTGACCATTCTTCCAGAAGAGCATTTGTGGAGGTCAGGCACTGATGTTGGATGAGAAGGCCTGGCTCGCAGTCTCCACTCAAATTCATCCCAAAGGTGTTCTATCAGGTTGAGGTCAGGACTCTGTGGAGGCCAGTCAAGTTCCTCCACCCCAAACTCGCTCATCCACACTAATTAAATTGCAAAAAGTGTTGGCCAACCCCTCCAAACCATTTGGTGGAGGGGGGATTCTGGTGTTGGCTTGTTTTTCAGGGTTTGGGGTTGGGCTTGGCCCCTTAGTTCCAGTGAAGGGAACTCTTAAGTCGTCAGCATACCAAGACAATTTGGACAATTTTATGCTCCCAACTTTATGGGAACAGTCCTTTCCTGTTCCAACATGACTGCGCACCAGTGCACAAAGCAAGGTCCATAAAGACATGGATGAGCGAGTTTGGTGTCTGAGGAACTTGACTGGCCTGCACAGAGTCCTGACCTTAAACAGATCGAACACCTTTGGGATTAATTCGAGAATTAGAGTGGAGACTGCGAGCCAGGCCTTCTCGCCCAACATCAGTGCCTGACCTCACAATTGCTCTTCTAGAAGAATGGTCAAATATTCCCATAGACACACTCCTAAACTTGTGGACGGCCTTCCCCAGAAGAGTTGAAGCTGTTATAGCTGCAAAGGGAGGGCCAACTCAATATTGAACCCTACGGCAATGGCGCCGTCTGCCCTGGAAGGACCGGCAACGGCGCCGTCTGCCCTGGAAGGACCGGCAACGGCGCCGTCTGCCTGGAAGGACCGGCAACGGCGCCGTCTGCCCTGGAAGGACCGGCAACGGCGCCGTCTGCCCTGGAAGGACCGGCAACGGCGCCGTCTGCCCTGGAAGGACCGGCAACGGCGCCGTCTGCCCTGGAAGGACCGGCAACGGCGCCGTCTGTCCTTACATATACTCTTCTGCCAGACCTCTAATTTGCGCGGATTTGCTCTGCCGCTCCCACAATGAAGCCGTTTCTCCCTCAATCTGTACAATTTGTAGAGGAGGCAGCTGCTAATGATCACCAGGAACCCCGGAGGACTAGAAGTCTGACGCCAGCAAAACTGAGATCAAAAGAGGCAGCAGGGGGAGGAAGATGACAGAGTAATGGGGGGGGGGGGGGGGAGAATGGCGAGGAGCCCAGAGTGAGGAAACATCACAATGAAGAGGTGGGATAAGAAATGAAAAGAGGGAAGAGAAGATGAAAAGATGAAGATGACAAGCGGAGAATGATGGAGGTGCGGGGGAGCGAGCAGAGCGGTGTGAACGTCGTCCTCGCATTTCACAGGGGGGTGAGAGGAGGCTGGAGGGAATCCTAAGATGGGGGGGGGGGATCCCAGTTGGTGCGATTTTGTTATGTAAAGGTGTGGAGTGCGGCGTTATATCCCAACCTTGGCCTGACACAATTCTCAGGAGAGCGGTGAGGAAATATCTGGACAGAAACCTGTTGAGAATAATTTGCACATCGCTCGATCTGCATCAATTATTAGGAAGACAAAGAGAACCTTCCACATCTGAAGACTCATTCTGACTCCACCCACATCTTTGAACCCGCTAGAGGCCAGCGCAACCCAACCCCCGCCATGTTTCTTCATCACAAAACCCTAATGATGCCATAATACTAGAGACTGTCACATTGCAGTACAAAGACTGTCTTGCATGTCACAGGAACCGCTAGAGACTGCTACCACGTCAAAGGAGACCACCAGAGACTGCTACCTAGTCACAGGAGACCACCAGAGACTTACCAGGTCACAGGAGACCAGAGACTGCTACCACGTCACAGGAGACCAGAGACTGCTACCACGTCACAGGAGACCACCAGAGACTGCTACCACGTCACAGGAGACCACCAGAGACTGCTACCATGTCACAGGAAACCACCAGAGACTGCTACCATGTCACAGGAAACCACCAGAGACTGCTACCAAGTCACAGGAAACCACCAGAGACTGCTACCAAGTCACAGGAGACCACCAGAGACTGCTACCACGTCACAGGAGACCACCAGAGACTGCTACCACGTCACAGGAGACCACCAGAGACTGCTACCACGTCACAGGAGACCACCAGAGACTGCTACCACGTCACAGGAGACCACCAGAGACTGCTACCACGTCACAGGAGACCACCAGAGACTGCTACCACGTCACAGGAGACCCACCAGAGACTGCTACCACGTCACAGGAGACCACCAGAGACTGCTACCACGTCACAGGAGACCACCAGAGACTGCTACCACGTCACAGGAGACCACCAGAGACTGCTACCACGTCACAGGAGACCACCCAGAGACTGCTACTAAGGTCACAGGAGACCACCAGAGACTGCTACCACATCACAGGAGACCACCAGAGACTGTTACTACGTCACAGGAGACCATCAAAGACTGCTACCAAGTCACAGGAGACCAAAGACTGCTACCAAGTCACAGGAGACCACCAGAGACTGCTACGAACTTACAGGAAACCGCTAGAGATTGCTACCACGTCACAGGAGACCACCAGAAAATGCTACCATGTCGCAGATCACCAGAGATTGCTACCACGTCACGGAAGACCACCAGAGACTGCTACCACGTCACGGGAGACCACCAGAGACTGCTACCACGTCACGGGAGACCACCAGAGACTGCTACCACGTCACGGGAGACCACCAGAGACTGCTACCACGTCACGGGAGACCACCAGAGACAGCTACCACATCACGGGAGACCACCAGAGACTGCTACCACTTCGCAGGAGTCCACCAGAGACTGCTACCATGTCGCAGGAGACCACCAGAGGCTGCTACCATGTCGCAGGAGACCACCAGAGGCTGCTACCATGTCGCAGGAAACCACCAGAGACTGCTACCATGTCGCAGGAGACCACCAGAGGCTGCTACCACATTAGAGGAGACTGCTAGAGACTGCAACCATGTTACAGGAGACTGCTAGAGACTGCAACTATGTTACAGGAGACCGCTAGAGACTGCAACCATGTTACAGGAGACCGCTAGAGACTGCAACCAAGTTACAGGAGACCGCTAGAGACTGCAACCAAGTTACAGGAGACCACCAAAGAATACTACCACGTTACAGGAGACCACTAGAGACTGCTTCCATGTTACAGGAGACCGCCAGAGACTGCCACCACATTACAAGAGACCGCCATAGACTGCCACCACATTACAGGAGACTGCTACCATGATATAAGAAACTGCGGGAGTTTCCTGCCATGTAGACATACAAATCTATTGGCAGGTAAAACGGCTCCAAGAAATGCATGTGTTTAGCAGTTTGCCCGGAGTTCAGATTTAGGCCCCTTTCACACTGATGTGGTTTTGGGTTTGCTGCACTTTCTCATAGAGTTCTATTATGTCTCGTGGTTTTAGTGTGGTTCCTGAAAGCACACCAAAAGTCCTGCAGGCAGACAAACATAATAGAAGTCTATAGGAAGGTGCAGCAAACCTGTGGGTACACTACACCTGCAGTGCAGTCACACCGAGGTGAAAGTGGAATTGTGACAGACCCAACCAGGACAGGGGCTTTTGGAGGGGACTGTAGGGTGGCCTCTTGCCTACTGACTATGGGCCCTGGCTTTTAAGGGAACACTACTCTTTGGGAGGTGGGTGCCTGTTGGACTCTTAGAATGGTCTTGCTTTGGGTTCAAGTCCATGTCTCCCCAAAACAAACAGACTCTGGGAACTGGAGGACCCAAATTGGGGTCTCTATGCCCAAACCAGCAATGACTGCTTTAGACTGCGATACTCAGAGTAGATGTTAATATGATCAGCTCAACCCAACATGATACCGGGGTCTCCTGATATCTATTTATGGTGTTATATGTTAAGTGTCTTTGTCCCATTGCGCGATCATAGGTGTGAATCCCCATTGTTAATTGAGTCACCTATTGTTTCTGTCTGATCATCTCTTGGAGATGTGATTAATATTGTGTCCACGTTACCTTGTTATCGAACCATTGGGGGATGTTTATGATCATGTGTAATGTACTTTGTATCCAGGGTTGTGGCCTTGGTGCTGAGCGGTCTGGGTGGGCACAGAGTCACCTAGGGGGCTAGCTGTTTAATTAGCTTACTGTTTATGTTGGCTGTTCCATAGCTATGTTAATTATATTCCTGTATACAGTTTCCTTTGAATACGATAATGTGATCAGGCTCACCTGATCTGGTGTGCTATATATTCTGTGCGATTTTACAATAAAGTTAGTTCCAGTTTGCATCTAAGCTAGTGCCATATAGTCTTGGACACTCAGCTACAATACCCTGTTCCTGACTGGAGGAAGCTAGATCTTGACGGACGCAGCCAAGCTGGGTGCTGGACGGTTCCGTCAAAGGCCTTAACGGGCTCATGTTTTGGAGTCAGAACCCCCCTCTTGCCCCGGTGCCCTGAACACACATATGAGGTTTTCTCACCTATCAGAGAGTTGAGTGAAGAGTAGGAGCTGACCCGTCTCATCTTGTCGATGGTCTCGAAGGACAGAATGTATTCCTCATTGTCTGGGCTGCCCAGGGGTGCTGCTGGCACTGCTGCTGGTGCTGAGGTTCCCAGGGGAGAAGGCTACACCGCCCCCTCCTGGATGAAAAAAAAAAAAAAAAAAAAAAATATCACAATCTATAAATATTTCAATGAATGGTTTTTGAAAATGTTTTTAACCAGAGATCATGGATGCTGAGGTGTCCTGGGCCAATTAGTTACTCTAACTAATTACCATTATACATCACGATAACCTTAGTAAACAGATCCCACTGCAGCCCGACTGAGTTCATTTACAGGCAGAAGACCCCTCCAGGCTTCATGCGGTCCTTATGCCCCGGGTGGTACAGTAATCACATGACTGGTGACCACTCTGATTGGATCTTTTCATGAGAAAGTACATCACTTCAATAGAAAAGAACAGCTTGTTACGGATTCCGGTGAGTCGGCTTTCCTTTCTGTCCATATCGGATTTGGCAGAGACTGAGGGATTTTATATCCACCCCGGAGAGCTGGCCACACTTTACCCATCACCCCCACACCGATATAAAGAGCGCCACCTACCCATCACCCCAGACTGATATAAAGAGCGCCATCCACACAACATAACAGCTTATCGTGTCAATTTAAATTCAGACGTGTGTCTACACAATGAGTCACACGATGCCCACACCATGGTGATGTCACAGCAAGGAAGGCCGAAAATAAGAGGAACAAAGCAAGTGTTTAAAGGTTTGTGTGTAGAGTTCTCCTCCTCATATGCAGCGCCAACCTACCTGCCGGCTCCTGACTAATCATCTACATAAATAATATCAGTGTGATAAATATTCATCCTGTCAGAGGGGTGCCTAAAGAGAAACAGTCATTCTCCTGTCTGGTTGCACTATATGGCAAATTGTTTGTGGACCCCCCCCCCCCAAAAGGTGGGGATTCAGACGTCTCCAATGAGGAGTTCTGGTAATCCTCCATCATACAAAGACATTGGAGACAATTGTGCTCTTCCAACCTTGTGGGAACAGTTTGGCGAAAATCCTTTTCTGTTCCCCCATGACTGTGCCCTCCTCCCCTGTGTACAAAACCAGCTCCATAAAGACATGGTGTGACCAGTTTGTTGTGGAGGAAGTCCAGTGTCCTATACAGAGCTCTGACCTCATCCCTACTGATCACCTGACCTCATCCCAACTGATCACCTGACCCTCATCCCAACTGATCACCTGACCTCATCCCAACTGATCACCTGACCTCATCCCAACTGATCACCTGACCTCATCCCAACTGATCACCTGACCTCATCCCTACTGATCACCTGACCTCATCCCTACTGATCACCTGACCTCATCCCTACTGATCACCTTTGGGTTTGAATTGGAATGCTGATGGTGAGCCTGGTCTTCTCATATCAGTACCTGATCTCACAAATGGGCCAATTCCCACAGACAACCCTCCAAAAATCTTGTGGAAAGTCTTCCCAGAAGAGTGGATGATGGTATAGGCACCAAAGAAGTCAACACCATATGTATGGCCATAGGGGAGAATGGGAACTCCATAATAATAGCCATATTTTTGCAATGGGTTGACCAACAAGCTTATATAGGTGTGATGGTCAGATGTCCATGAAATGTTGGTCTAGTAGTGGGTTTAATTTTAGTGTAGAGAGCAGTGGATGTTTCAACTTACCGACTCTGCTCCAAGCTAGAGACGATAATTGTATGTGGAATGTTCCTTAAAACTTGCTGTTATTCTACAACATGGTTGGTGACCCTCCCTTGGAAGAGTGGAGGTGTCTATAGCCACACTGGGGAGGATTGGGGGATGTGATGGTCCACAAACCATTGGCCATGAAGTGCATATACACACTCTTTGGGGAAGCCATATTTCTCCATTATATATACAGGATTCTGCACAATGTCTGCGGCTCTCTGCTCATCTCTCAGTGTCACTCCCCCATCTAAAGCAGATCACACTCATAACAATCTGTGTACAATGCCTATTAGATCTACAGAACTTTGCCTCCAATCAGGCATTTATCGGAATAGTTGTTGGCGGGTGTAGCGAGGGTTCGTAGACACACACTTCGATGTGTGGGGTTCTCTTATATGGGGAAAGGTTGATCAGTTTTTCCTTTCGGAATCTCTTCTTACCCTCTTCACTCAGGCTGAGGTTCTGCAGAGACTTGTTCAAGTTTCGCGGTGTGGTGACGGCTCGGATATTGCCGTAGGAACTGACAGATCTCAGGCGAGGGTGCTGGGAGATTCCCGCACTGGCGTCAGGCTGCCAGCCTCTGAAATGTTAGAAGTGGTTTAGGGTCACGCTACAATGGAGGTCATACAGGATTTGGTAGGATAGATTCACCAGCAGCCAGACTACCTACCTGTAGAGGCCGGAGATGGCAGATGATAGTTCTTCTCCTCCTCCATAAACTGCAGAGCCACCGTACAAAAATTACTCTCATATTGGACCACCATATGACTGAGCGCCACCACCAGCTCCTGAGGGGACACAATACATGGATAACAGTGTCTGAAATAAGAGCTGTCTGTGTTGCCCCACACCAACCAGGCTATACACTAGCTCCAACCTTCCAATGCAAAGTCTGAATGTAAATATCCCTACAATAAAGTAAAACAACCCATTCTCATTGGCTCATCCAATGTCATTCAGGTAACAGGTTAGTAATGGCTGCAAAGAATTGGATGCAGGATCAGCGCCGGGTCAAAGTGTGCAGAGCTGACTGGTGTTTGTGCTAGAAAGGGAAATTTAGGGGGGGGGGGATTTGTGCTAGGATAGGGAATTGAGGAGGATAATGTGTGCTGGGAGGGGGGGGGAGAGAATCGATTTGTTCCCGGAGAGTAAATTTGAGGGGTAAACAAAAAAAATAGTTTTTGTGCTAGGAAGGCGACATTTGTTTTTGGGGGTGGGGGGGTTGGGATTGTGGGATGGCCCCTCCCCCAAAACGGTGCCTGTACTCAGTGTATTGATGTCATTACATCAACACTGCTCTCTGCATCATCCAGGACCACCCTACTGCCATGCGAGGACTGAGGAGGAAGAGAGCCCAGCATGTCACATGGCTGACCAAAAAAAACTACCGTAGGGATTGAGCACAGATCCCAAAGATAATCTTGAACCCAGTGGACACAAATGACAGCCAGGGAAATAGCATTTTCATAAACAATGGCTACCCATAGACTTCCTCAGTAGAGGTTCTCTTTAAGAGGAACCCCACAAAACAGAAATAATGGAGCTGCCGTTGGTGGCAGCAGTCCTGGATATTCCTTCACCACACGGGGAGTCGGGAAGAAGCTGCGTATTTCTCAGAAATCATCCTGCAGCGACTTCTGACCCAGATCTCCAGTTTCAGGGTGGCTCCTTCCTCTTGCAGCATCTTATAGGGAAACCCTTGAGGTGCGGGGATTAGAGTTGTGTCTTCCCACACTGTGTGCATCAATAGAAATATACAGCCCCATAGCCTAGAATGGCAAGGCCCTGCTCCTCCCTCCTTCAAGCTAACATGTACTGGAGAGATGTGCTGAATGCATTTTTTTTTTTTGGAAATCTTTATTTAAAGTATCCAGCATCCACAGAGCAGCAAAATGTTTTTTTTTTTTTCTGTTTACTTTTAACATAGCACTGATATAGATTTTAGACTTTATATTTTAGTATATAATATGATCCAGTATGTCAAGAAAAAATCCAGGTATGGCTGTATTACACATTGTTGCATTGGTTTACCTTGTACCAACTACATTTATACCATACCTGGCCGATGCCCCGGAAGCTGGAAATTCACTGAAGTAGACACCACTACTACACCGCTACTACACCTCTACTACACCGATCTCCACTGCTTCCAGGTCCCGGTGCTGAGCGACCGCCATGATGCATTGTGAACACAGGAGGTTGGCCACTCAGCACAGCCGCCATTCAGAGAATTCTTTGCATTTTCTGAAGGAATGTAATGGGTTCTCTGATTGGACTAGGTGTAGTGTGTGACCTCACCACTCCACCTCATCCATTTATAGAACCCATTCAAAGCAGAGTCTTCTCTGAATGACACCCATGTTGAGGGCCGACCTCCCGTGTTCAGTAAACAGCGGCTTGGCACAGGACTCTCGGAAGAGGAGGGACTAGAATTATTCTTTATGAACACTGGAACTGGACACAATGACCACACGTATATATTAAATATGTAGAGTACAAGCTGGAGGCACTCACCTTGCGCACCATCGAGCTGCCATCGTTGATGAGCTGGGCCAGCATCATAGCCACGTTGTGATCGATTGTTGTGGAATGATCCGTCTCTCCCCTGAGTTCCCCACAAATGTTCCGAGGGCAAACACAGCCGCCGTGCGGACCTGGATGATAGGAGGATGGCTTAGTATTTCCTGTGCTGGATCTCG